>CAIGRL010011845.1:0-13147 GCA_903798325.1 Fraxinus xanthoxyloides | reverse complement strand
TTTTTTTTTCCAATTTTTTTTAATTTTTTTTTTATTTTTAAAAAAAAAAAAAAAATAGAAAAAAGGGCACCTCCAAAAGAAACAAGAGTACAGATCCCAAATGAAAAAATTGAAAGGTAAAACACTGACAATTACAAGAGGTCAACAATAGACATTCTTGATATCCTAAAGACTGCTTATACAACTTGCATCATCTTACATTGATTCAACAAATTGTCACTTACATTGAACATCGTGCTATGTTTAATAAGTGTAACCTATTGCAGGGGTGGCCTCACAGGGCTGTGATGCTGTTGCAGAAGCAGAAAGTGCTATATTAGAAAGCCTCAGTAGGTAACAACTCTTGCATGCATTTACCAATTACATCTATTTGCTACTTATTTTACATTCAAGTTTACTGCTTGGCATGGTGCACGGTTAAAGATATCTTACAACTGACTATGAGTTTCAGCCATGCCCGAGCTGTTGTTTCAACATTAGGTGGGAAACATGGTGCTGCTGGGAGGCCTAATAAATGGCAGCATCTTTTTGCAGGATTCACTATTTGGTTATCTAAGTCAGAAGCTACAGGTGATGTATTGTATTTTCTCTGCAGTTTTTTAACTGGAAACTAATATTCCTTAGATTCTGGAGAGGCAACAATATGGTTAATCCTTTTGCATGGTAATGCAAATCAAAACTAGGGTTTATTGCTAGGTGCCTTTTGATATTTTAAAAAAATCATTCGAGATTTGTCTCAATCCTCATCAACTGTTGGGTCATTCCTTGTGAATCAACGAATTCTTGATTCCCAAACTCTCGTGTATTTATAGAATCAATGAGTTTTTAGAATGTCCATCATCACCGTGATTTCAGATGAAGAGTTAGCAAAAGAGGAAGCCCGGAGAAATTTCCAAAATGGTCTTCAAGGTTACTCTAATGCAGAGGTCGTAGTCAAGCTCAGAGGTTGGGATGCTAATTACTCCAAAGCAGTTGCTCAAGCTTCGCTAAGTGCTCTCAAACATTCGATTTTGTCTGATAAGAATCTTCCAGGTACACTATTGAGTTACAAATGATTTCATTATGTTCCTTCTGACCTCTTCCTACTAAATGACCACAAAACTGTTAAAAGACATACTTCTTGGGATTGTACCATTCAAATCTTCAATTGCTATGTCCAAAGCTGGTCGAAAAGCAAAGTAATCAAGCCGTACATTAGCATTTCCTAAAAACACTCGAATTCCTAGTCAGTTGGAAAATATTTATGATAAGTACCTTTTCCTAATTGTTTGACGACAAGTCTTTGTTGGATAGTTATAGTGATATTTGGAAATAATTCAATTACATTTTTTTTCCGGTGAGAAAAATGGTCCAGTGCTTGTTTAGTATATAGTACGATTTTTAGCTTCATTTTCTTCCTCAATATTGTCACGTGCTATTCAATCTTCCATACTGAACATATACCATATGGTTTAGAATTGGATCCCATTTTTACAGTTCTAACCTTATCGGTTGTCAGGAGGGTGTAGGGCTGGCATATTAGTAGATAGTTTGTGAGTTTTCACTTACTGAATATTTTATTTGTTGTGAAGGTAAGAAAAGTTTGTATATAAGACTGGGATGCCGAGGAGACTGGCCAGATATCAAACCTCCTGGCTGGGATCCATCGACGGGATCTGATGCATCTTCCCCCCTATCATAGTATCCATCCCTCCGAGTACACGATTCAGTAAACGGCATCATTTTTGTCTCTTCCAGATTGGTTTTGTAAATGTGTCTTGTTTCCCTCAAGTTGCTCATAAAATTGCTCTTCTATATTAAGGCAATGTTTCATATATTGCCATGTACATTCCATGTTGATGCAATTATTTATCATTTATCAGTAAGGCAAATTCTTGAGGGTGGTTTCTACTATCAACTTGTCTTCTTATCTTATTAGTTAAAATTATAAACAAGTTTATTCCCATTTTTTAAGGGCTTAAGTTTTTGGATAAGATTGTCTTCTTATATACCCCATTTAAACTTCTATATAAATCAATTCAATAGCCATCTTTGAATAGGAGTTTGGAGATCCTTACATGGAGATTAGATACACGATTTTAGCTTATTTATATAAAGCACAATCGGCCAACAATCATTCACCCAACTAGTATTTTTAATCCAAGAGCATGTTTGGCGTTGTTTAAATGCTACAAAAAAAGCCAAAATTTAAGGATTGGCTGTTCGATCTTGATTTGGTGGAGACAATGAAACACGAGTGCACGGGTTGAGAGGTGGTGGTTCTTTGCTACTATTGATGATGGGGTTCTATTGGAGGAGGAGGGGGGAAGCGAGTGGGCAGTAGGGGGAGTAATTGGTGGGGGCCACCTGGGTAGGGAATGTTAAAGCTTAACACAGACACGGCCACCCATTGGGTAAAGGACTTCTTTGGTGCAAGGGCCGTAATTAGGTAGAGGTGGATGGTTCTCGGTGGATGGTGCTGAAGCTCTTGCAGTGCGAGATGGCCTTTTCTATGCAATCACCGGATCTTCAGGTATTGAGTAGTTACAGGACTCTCAATACCAAGCGAAACACAATCAGGCAACCACAAAATATTGAAGAATAAAGCACTTGATTTTCAGCTGCACTTTGTCAACTTCAACACTGCACACCCTTGGGGGAGATGGAAACTATGAAGATAGATGTCACAAACTAAGTTTCGTTTATTAGCATCCACCGGTAAATTGGTCAGGAATTTACATCCGACTGAGTTAAAAGAACTAAACTATTCAACCCTCACTGCAACTTCAAGTTTTATTTATTAGCATCCACCGGTAAATTAGTCAGAAATTTACATCCGACTGAACAAAAGTAAGCAAAACACCTAAAAAGAGTTCCAAGTTGAAAGAACTAAACTATTCGACCCTCACCGCAACTTCAAGTTTTACACATTCTGCAACAATCAGCAAAACGGCTCATATACACAGAATGCAAAGTTGTTTTATCTCATTCAAAGGCTGCCTAAAATTTCCTGCCTTCTATTTAGATGTCGCCATTTCCATGTTGGATTTTGAGGGTATCTGCAAGGATTGCAACACAGCAATATTATTACAAGAGAAAACTGCACAACTCCAACCACAATATATCAAAAATAATTTTCAGATAAAAATCTAGAATGATGCAACCTTATTATAAGGTGACAATTTTATTTGATAAGATTACTAAATAAAAATCATAAAAGAATATAGGTGAAAGAAATGGCTAGGAAAAGGAAAGAGATACATTCATTGGTGGGGCTGTTGCAGGGACAGTACTAATGTCAGTATCATTTCTCACTACAAGAAACAGTCCAGCAATGATAATTTGTACTAAATGGACTTGGGTGCTTAGCTTGTTGTTGGCTGTTTGTTGGAAGAAAATAGTTGAGGATTACAGGGATAATCATGTGTTCATCGAATACAAAACACTTCAGTCAGATTTTGCACAAATGGAAATATCACACAAGATAAATGTTGACACAAGCATCTACAAGCTTGGTCTGGAAGTGCAAAATCACAAAATATGTACTACCAGTACAAATGTATGCATAAATGCCGGATTTATATTGAGCTCCAAAAACATTGTTATTATGGATCACTTGCATTTAAATCCAAATGCAACAATCCACAAGTAATATGCACTCAACAATGCTGAATAAGATCTCGTATGGCAAATTAACTAGAACGGAAATGAATCGGAACACCTAAGCATCTCATTCTTAGAACACAATCATATACAGCAACATATAATCATCAAACATGAGTACCTTATGCTGATAAGAAAAATATTCCCAAAAATTTCATAAACAAAATCTACGAGGGAACATACCTTGCACTGAAGGCTAGTTATTGCAGACCGCAGCAAGGCATCTCCAACAATCAACCTCAACTTCTTAACAAAATCATCCCGATTTATCTTCTTATTCTGCCACGTTTCAAGAAGATGAGAAAAAACAGAGTTGAAAGAGAGGAAAACTGTCCAGCAATAAAGAGAGGAAAAAAGAAGTTATAGTATCAAGAAATATACCTTGAATAACTCATAGTAGGCATTGACGAGGTCCATATTTTTAGAAGGAACTTCATGCGAGATGGCAGCAAACAACATAGAGAATGGCATCCAAGGGCTCTTGGGAACCCTTGATGAACTCGGACTTGGAACCATAGCATCCTTCAAAGACATTTCAGCCGAGACATGATGACAGTCACTTCCCTAGAAATTAACAGAAGGTAAATACATGAAAGAAGACAATTGCAAATGAAACATTGAATGTCAAAATCTCCAAGTCACAGGACATCAAAACACCATCAAACTAAAAAAGTTGACAGCTATAGAGATGGATGCACAGAAAAACAATTATCACACGATCATTCCATATTCATACATCAAAAGATTATGAATTTAAGTACTAACAATACCAAAAGAGTTGCAGCAAGGCATGCATATGAACTCCTAAATAGGCAATTATGAGGTAAGACAAAGTTCAACATGGCAACAATGAGATAGTCCACTCTCTGACACAGTATCCAGCATATCTGACATAGGTGGTCCTCTTGATATTCAGAAAAAATACACATTGATTTGCACACATTGATTATTTTCTCTAAAACAAAAAAATATCACATACTTTGTTCTAGTGCAGGTCAGATATCTTCAAATACGAAAATATGTAATTATACAAGCCAAAGACAATTTTTTTAACTTTTCATGACAGCCGGTCCTAAAATCATGGAATCATTTTCAAAACCACAAATGTTAAAGCTCCAAAGTAGCTTCACATTTCCCTTTAAAACTTGAAATTCAGCAAGCAACAAGGAAGATGAGCATTCTCTAATTCTTCTTCTTATTCTCTACAGTGGAAAAACACAGTACAAGAGAAGATACTAAGATCAGATCAGATAAGCTGGTTTTCCTTAATGCTCCATGCCAATTGACTTAGTCTACAGGCCAACTCCTCCTAACTGAATTGACTGGATTCACCATGCCTTGCGACACAGTTTCAACCGAAAAATGAAATCAGCCTGCATTGGCACCAAGGGTTCGTGCCTGAATCAGTCCACAAATGCACACTGTTTGCACATACAACAACCAACCAACGCATTTAACTTTGTGGGAAAGAAAAGTATAAATTAGAGGCAACACAATGTGTACGGAACTCTCTTTCGAACCTTTCATTACCCTGCAACATAAAGGAAATTTGGATTCAGTGAAGGGCCAACACAAAACTCTGATTGCTGCCTCAGCACTTTAGCTAAATATATACAAACATGATGCAGTTAACACCCAAACTCCTTCGATTTTCTGGAACCTACCAGGGAAGGCCAATTGGCCAACTAAACCGCCCACCAAGCTTGCATTTTTTTCCCACTAGACGCCCGAACATAACTGCCTGCCAATAGTTATTTCCTCGTGTGCCATCAGCATGCCTAAACCTCCTCACCGATTTAATTCATGACATCTAATGTCTATTAGTGCATGCATGCAGCCATCTGTCTCCCAACATCAAAAGTATTCCGCTATGCAATGCTGCCATCAAGTAAATCAGCATTTTTAACACCAATGCCATCGGAACACTCCCATGCCTTGAACTGGCCACACACACTACTGCAATCAACATCAACTGCCACCTCCATCTGATTCACATGAACAGTAGAAAAAGCGCACACATCACAATCACTTTTCATTTGCAGCAATAAGCTGCATAGCATTCAACCAAGAATTCCCCAACAGCTTCCGTTTCTTTAAATTCAAGCATCAAGCACTGACCTTCTCTCGCCTTGGGCACTCCCTAGTCCCTTGCACAATCAGGCCTAGTGTAACTGAAGTCGCCATTGTAATTCTTCACTTATCTTAAAGAATATTCACCTTCTTTCGATTTTAGAGGCCGGTCTCTCTTTTAAAGGTCTTCGTTTTTCACAGGTTGAGTCTTCTAATAATCGGACCGCTTGGCGCATACATGCTCCCAATGTCAACCCGATCTTCAGGAACACGTGCAGCCTTGAAATACTACACCATGTCCCGAAGAAAGTTCCCCAGCTCTAGCATTTCGGGGCTCCATCAAAGGGACTTTGGCTCAGGAACCTTAAATTTCAAAGGTGCAACGAAATCTCTTGAAGTAGGGCTGTTCATTGCCATTATTAGCAACGAAATCTCCCTATTCATCCCAGACAATAATTTACATTTTGCTTCATAGCCATCACATCTAATCCTGGAAGCAAAACTTTGGTTCATCTCAACAATAAACGCCTCAAATCTGTTCTTCAATACTACATGCAACTTTCACGTTTCACATGCCTGCGCTGCCAAACTGATCGCATCTTGAGTCATTGGTCACCAACGAAATTCTCTAATGTACCAGAAACTGATCCTCTAAATTTTAGCTTGCCATCATCCTGGTTTCAGCCAACACACCTAAAACTAGGCTTTAATACCAACTGACATAGTTTCAACCTTAAAATGAAATCAGCTTGCAATGACACCTAGGTTTCACGTCTCAGTCAGCCTATAAAAGCACATTGTTTGAATGAATGACTAGTTTCTAACTAATTGAACTTAGCATGACGGGAAAGTAGAAATTAGAGACAACACAATGCATAAGGAAAACTTTTTCCAACTTTTTATTACTCCACAAGATAAGGAAATGTATATTTAGCGAAGAGCCAAACACGACTCTTATTGGTGCCTCAACACTGGGCCAAATGCATACAAAAACGATGCAGTTAACACCCATAACTACTTGGGTTGCTGGCAACTGCCAGAGAAGGCCAGCAGGCCAAATAAACCACCTTCCGCTTTGACATGACAGCGCTGTGACCGGCTGAATTAGAATTCCAAGAAAATAGGTGTACTACAAAAACTCTGAAAACTATCACCAAGCTTGCATTTTCTTGCCCACTAAAAGCCTGAATATAACTGCCTACCAATAGTTATTTTCTCGTGTGTCATCAACATGCCTAAACTACCTTACTCATTTAGTTCATGTCAGTTAACTTCCATTAGTACCTGCTCACCTACAGCTTTTCATCCCCTGAATAATTCAACCATGCAATTCTGCCATTAAGTAAATCTATATTGCATAACCCACTAAATGCATATACTACATTCATATTCGTCCATTGTCAACACATTGTCTTGCTTCCATCCCTGCCTTATGTGCACATCACCCACGCATCTTGCATACATCCGGCCATGGCATTGACAGGGGACAAGACATCGCCCGTGCCATAGCCATTTCACTGAAAGGGGTCTGACACCTTGCTTGTATCATTCAAAAGTCTCAGAAACAATAGTACCAGAGAAGCACCACAATTGCGGAAAATAAGACCTAAAAGGCTTACCAACTCTTAATCTCACTTTGTGACTCCCATATAAGAATTGCTGGTGTCAAATCCCATCAACACTAAAAAACGTAAAAAAAAACAATAATATATATATGTGTGTGTGTGTGTGTGTGTGTGTATTCAATCGATGTGATTCTCAGAAGTGGATGACCTATAAAACAACTTATGGGGTCGCCTTAACGAAGGAACCCCACCTTTCAAATCAATCCATGGCAAATAATGTATGTCACAAAAATCGATTAAAAATACCTAAACCACGAAGTGTGTATGCGTTTGTAGAGTCATGGCCTACAACTAAAGCATGTGTACATTTATTATGCTTGAAAAGATCTTCCTGGTTTAGCTCATCATCTACCACATCTTCCTCATAACCAATCCAATATGTCACTGAATTAGCTTAATCTTCCTAATATTTTTTATTTTTATTTTTTATCAACACAAACTCACCAATGGAAACAAAACAAGGATTCACACAAGTTGGCAAATCTTTTCACCATTGAAATGATGAATAACTTATGTGCCATCATGGTTCAACCTTCTGGGCCTTTTCAAGAAGTATGGGGAACTAGCCTACCACCAGATGAGAATGTCACGCAGCTAGATGAATCAGTCTTTCGTGATCAAACAAGCTGCCCAAACGTAATCAAATCCCATGTAGTGGTTTGCCCACAATCTAATAGCATCAATCTCATTTGCTTTGATGCTCAGACTCTTCGAAATGGACGAAACACCCGTGTCGAAAACGACACGACATGGGTATGGGTGTGTGATATGTCGAATCCTCCAAATTTCAACCGGACACTTCACCGTTTCTGCTTCTTTCTTTTTATTCTTTTTTTTCTTCCCCTTTACTTCTTCGACGACAGCACAAGGTTTTCCCTTCTTTTTCTTCTATCTTCTCTCTTTGCCTTTTCTTCTTTTTTTTCCTTCTTTGCTCTCTGTATTGATGGTTTAGGATTTTCTTTGTATGAAATGAAAATGGGTTTCATATAGTTCAACTTAGTATTCCATTAAGTTTAAATTGTAATCAAATCCCTCATTTTCTATTTTATATAAATTTTAGAGATTAACTTTTCATAATTGATAACTAAACCCCAAAATTCTATTTTATTTTTAACCCCTTATTCAATACTCATTTCCTTTTTTTGTGAATGAATGATTTTGGTCTATTTAAAATGACATCTTGTGTTAATTAAAAAAAAATTGATGTTTGAAAGATGTACCCACGTACCCATGTCCAAAATTTAGACTATTTTTAGCCATGTCCCCATATCCTATATTTTAGAAAATAATTGATCCGACATTAAAATACATACCCGTACCCGAGTCCGAGCATCATAACTCATTTGGGCTTCTTTCTTGGCCTCATTTACAATCAGTTTCCCGACGTGTTGTCTTGAAATGAACCTAAGAGCACGCCATCAACCTTTCCTGCAAAAAAAAAACTGTTGCCCCGGTACTCTTCTGGCCTATCCTAACAACCTGAATGTCATCAAATGGGCCCAGCAACTGAGTTACCGGTGACTCATTTGCATGTTTCTCAAAATGATCTCCCAGTCCCGTGGTAAATGGGCTCTAACTTGAAACTAGGATCAATCTCAGTTTTCACCAGACCATAATGCTAGGACTTGCACTATCCAACTTGACGCCGGGACAGATCTGATTTTCACCTAATCGCGATAGCGCTACTAAAAGGATCCATGCATATATCTTGACACTAGGTCGATCTCGATTTTCACCATATCACAAGGCTAAAAGGATCTAAATGATCCAAATTCACATTTGCGCTAATAAAAAAGGAAGAGTTAGATTATTATTTGCTTGAGGTAAAGCCAAGTTACTCTCGTTGTGTTGTCCAAGAACGAAAATTCAACATTGTCCTTTATAGAATTGTGATTCCAACAATAAGAGCTTCTCAATAATATATGAAGTTTAGAAGATGTTGGTTTCCCATAGTAAACACCAAACTGTTGACAAATTTTTTCTGGTCGCTTTCAACTTTTGGTAAAATCCTCCAACAATAACTCTGGACCTTGCTTCTAGTCACCTTCAATCTCTTCAAAGGTCGGCGACCAGAATGATGTGTGGCCCCCCCAATGCTCATGTGACACTTCAAGAATGGAGTGACGAGAAGATAAAAAAGGTAAGATTGCTGGTGTAAAATGTTAAATGATCGAACCACTTGGATAATCTATCGGGACAAGGCCGTTGCAACCTGCTTCATGACCTCAGCAAATCCACAGTGCGTTGACTCATTTCACATAATACAAGATGGATCGCATCATCTGGCCCATTATTCATTTCATCATTAAGACAAGTCTCCTCAATTTTACATTCCAAGAATTCTTTGACCTTTCATCAGGCAATTCTAGGCTTTCTAGATCAAGAACATATATCATTTTCTTCTCTCTATTGCTTCAAAACTGAGGTCAGCATGAGTTGCAACAACAATAATTCAGCAAGTCCCATATTTTAAGAATCTGATCTAACATCTATTTTGAAAATAAACACATATATGCTTAATGTCTATTTGAAAATGTTGAACTAATTCATAAACAATTATTTTTAACAAAACTGCAATATGCATTTTAAATTGTAATTTTATATCCTTCTATAAAAGAAAATCAGCATCCACTTCCCCTCTTGTAACAGAGATAGGGGATCTGGGAAGGAAGAATAGAGCCTCACAGCCCAGCATCTTCAGACCAGGGCTAGCCATTATCCAACAAGAAGATAAATATCCAAACGCTGAAAAGATTTCCCAAACCAGCAGAGCATGATCCTTTGGTCATGTAAAAGTTTCTCCCAAACAACTAAGAACCTAGGGTACACATGAATGTGATGTCTCAAAAGTAACATACATCACTTGCGGAGGATGTGATGAAGTTTCATATATGCATTAAGCCATTAACTAGAGTACTTACCAATTCAGTCGATGGGGAACCCAGATGTAGCTGGGCTTGAGGTCTTTCATAACAAGAACTGATCCCTGAAACATCAACCCTGCTCTCGGTTTCAACCTTAGGTCCTGTAAGAGCAACAAAGAAATGTTTGCTCAAGTGCTAAAAGAGTCTAAAGGAGAAAATTAATCAGAAAGTCCGAACTCAAAAAAGCTCAAAACTTAAATGGCATTTCCTATGCTCGTTGTGAAGGTCAATAAGATGAAAAACGAACGGCCTGACTCAAGGTCGAGATTACTGGTTTCTGGTGCTATACTTCTATTTGGGGGCAAGTACACATCACTTGGAAACTGAGGGGGGTTAAGATTTATAGAACAAATAAACTATTCAACAGTAGCAACTTTCAGCACCTTTATATTTTTTTCTTAAAAAAATTGGACATTAATTTCATTTACAAAATTAGAAAAAATAAAATATCAACTCTTGGACCCTCGCTATGGATGAGAACACTACGACAAACACCTCTAGTGAAAAAATAATGTCTGCAGATACGATATCAATCCTGACAGATGATTCTGTATACACAATAAAAGAGAACTTAATGTGCAAGACTAAACTATCACCTTCAACATCAGAAGCCATCTTGAAACTAACAACGTATTCTGGGTAGATGTGCGAATTCATATTTGTGTTCCATACTATATACCACTTTGGATTTTGAAGATTGTCAACTCCACTATCAAAGTCCTCACTACTGGGATGGAACTCTTTTCTTCCAGAACGAACAAGCTCCATGTTTCCCATTATTACACGACAGAATACCACATGTCTTGTGTCATTTTCGTCAACATCATAGTAACTTGCACTGCAAGTAACAGTATCGTGCCAAACAACGGAAAAAATTAAACAATACAGAACTAAATAAGGAACTTTCAGATAAGAGATATTTTATTTCATGCTACAACAAGTAATTAATGATAAACGGTCATCTAAAGTGGTTTATTGTCAGCCAGATAAGCAACTGAGAGATAAATAGCCAACCATTTAATCTAATAACTCCTAAAAAAAATTATTCAGATAACTGATTTGCTCCCCAATGATCACAGTTCGAGTCCCCTCAGGGCCACTCAGGTAAGTACCTGGTCGTAAACTTAAGGGCCTCGTGGAATTAGTCGAGGTGCGTGCAAGCTGACCCGGACATCCACGGTTATCACAAAAAAAAAAAAGATAACCAGCTAGTATATGATGAGCAATAGATTCATAATAACTATATTAGCACAACAAATTTGACCAACCTCCGCCCACGAGTTTAATATATTTCCCACAAAAACTATACTGTTCTCTCATATAATTCAGCGGAGAAAAGAGAGAGTAAGCTACATCACACCTGATCTCTGTGCAATCAGCAGGGATAAGATGAATACCAATCCCATACATGGGCTTAATTTTAGACAGCTCATAATGGCCAACTCCATACTTCATTATACCCGAGACTATTCCTTTAGAACAAGGAAGCCAAGCATACTGGACATTTGCATCCCCACGGTACATTTTAGTAATTTCAACCTGTTTCTGGAAAAGCTCTAACCGAGCTTTCATCGTAGTACTTGAACCACGATGCACTTCAACCACTTCTGCACAGGCAGATGAGCCAATACCCGTAAAAAATATCTTCTTTACAATGTCAGCATTCAAAAACCCCTGTATATGATCAACCGTCGTGACCATTTTTCCTTCCATCTCTTTTATTTCTTCAGGTTTCCTATCAACTTCCACAGCTGATACTCTGGTACAACTATTATTAACTTCATCACAATCTTTTTCAGCAGGAATCTGATGAACTTGTATTTGCTTAACATTTGACTCCCCAACAGATTCCTTCCACTCAAAATCATCTGATTCATTTATTTCAATCTCAAGATGTAACTTGATATTTTCAGGTCCCTGGTGCTCAGAAACTAGATGACTGTGACCTTTGTCAAATTCATAGTGGGACCCTTGTGCTTTGTCATAATCAGCAAAGATTTCAGGGAAAAAACAGTTTCCACCCTCGTCAATCCATGCAATAGGTTGATGCAGACCAGTATTCAAGTCCATCTGCATCATATGGAGGAAGTCCAGTAAAACAATATTACCATTAATATCCACCTCCACAGCAGTCTTCTTCCCGATAAGGTCATTCTGAACCGATTTAACAATATCCTGGGGGAAATCATTCCATTCACCATGGTAATAATACATCAACCGGTGTGGAAGCCCACTTTTCTTGAAGTTTGAATAATATTTAAGCAAAGATTTCCCAGAGGATATGGAACAAAAACCATGCTTGCTTTTAGATTCATACAATTTCCTCCGTTTGCCAAGCTTGTGGGCGAAAGAACTGGCAGTAGATCTTAGAGGCAACACCAAGTCAGTATCACCCTTAAAACAGGTCTCGCCGGTCGCTTGCTTTCTCTTCAAGTCAACAACAGCATGCCGACCACTATCCAATACCCTTGCAAACTTTGCTTCCATTTCTAACCACTGGATCAATCCCAATCCCCTGATTCACACTCGAAACTTCAAAGGTGACAAATTCAAAGACCTTGGTCTTTGTTTTGTCTTATAGAAACAAAGCCATTGGTAAAAGCTGACAAATCCTAGCAAACAACAAGCAATTTCACCATTTACATAAAATAACTATTTAAAACAATAACAAAGTAGTTTTTCACTAATGAACAAAATACATGTCTAACAATACCAGGCAATCACAGTAAAAACAAATAACTAAACCATAAATCCAAAATATACGGAGAAAACTAAGGTGCTAATATGAAACAATATGTAAAGGAACTCATTCTATAAACTCAAATCCCTGCAATAACAGAGTTGCAGCACTTCTAGAGAGATATTTGTTTTCTGCGTTCTTACATA
>CAIGRL010011746.1:0-10651 GCA_903798325.1 Fraxinus xanthoxyloides | reverse complement strand
ATTTAATGAAATTGATAATGAGACTATTATTCGGCGTTTTCAAAGTATAAGAAGCCGTAAGAATCAATTGTAAAATATAGTATTACGTTTTGTATATTATCTTTATTGTCTAATTTGAAAATATATTTTACATAATTCAGTCTCACCCCCTCTGAACTATGATCCTGGGTCCGCCCACTGATTTCAGATATTATTGGTTTCCGTCAAGGTGAACAAAGAAATTTCGTATCAGTCACTCTCTCATACCAAAACATTGTTACAATAGACACACCAAATATCATAGCTAGCATGGTGTCAGATTTAGGTGTTGTCATGCCCGATGGCAATTATAGTGGGCAATCTAACTTCGATAAATCAGGAGAGGCGAGTTCTATGTTTCTTGCTGATCTTATCTGTTGACTCAATTTATCTGATGCATACTCTTTTTTATTTCAGAATAAAAACATATTTCTCAGGTTGAAATCTGTATGATTTTCTTTCTCATGCTACGGCTAATATGGGTGAGCAAGATACTCATTGCTTTGGATGTTCTATATATTCAGCATTGATGCATATCCTGTCCTATTTAGATAACTGCTCATAAAACGACCTACTGCAGAAACCATTGCTGAAGGTTCTACTCCTTTAGAGGCAGCATCCGTCGATGTCCCTATCACAAACAATGCAGGACTTCCTAATCCAGTTCTTTCCTCTATTGATGCTTCCACATGCCGTCAACAATCAGAGGTCCAAGATCCTTTAACTGGCGGGGAACCGATCATTTCAATTAGTTACGATGGTGATCACATGGACAATAGAGTGGTGGAAACAGAGGTGAGGATCTCTATCTTTTGACTCCTGGCTTTCACCCTCAACCTCAAAGTTGAATACTTACGAGTTGGCTAATTTAAATTGCGGGAGTTGGTCAATTGCAAGAAATGGAAGCATTGGATGCTCAAGTTTTGTCTGAGTTAGCAACTAGATTTGGTACATATATATTTGTTATATCTACATTGTAAATCTTGCTTATATGTTATTCTTTAAGCTTTGACCTAGGTCCAGGACGGCGCATTGGAAAATTCCAACCAAAGCCGAAAATACAGATGCAGAATAAGATACACGAAGCCAGCGCTACTAATGCTGATATATCGGAGTCTACATCATGTCAGCAGGATTCACAGTCGGTTCCTTTTGAAATTGATTTTGGGGATAATTGCTCAAATCCTGCATTTCCACAGGATGATGTTCTGGATCTTTCAGCGGTGGGATTCACTCATGCTATTCCCACAGAATCTATGCCTGAATGAATCGTGAACGAGGATCTAATAGATCTTGTGGGGACATCTCAGTTGGATTCTGGCTTCGATGGAGAACATCCAGAGGTAGTTCCTGAAATGCCTGTTGAACTTGGAAACCATTTGAAATTCTGCAATTAGATAGCACACATGTTGCTTTAACAAGTTATCTGTTCCTTATGGTTTGCTTATCCACCATTTTCTGAATATTATTTGTTTATTAATATACAGCGCCTTGCATGGACTGGAAAAAGTAAAACTCGAGCATCAGTTCCTTCTCCAGAGAAGCAAAATGCTCCCACATCTGGCCAGGAAATTGAAGCTAGCAGATCTTTAAGGCCACGGAAAAATAAAAGAAATGTATTCCAGCTAGTAGATGAATTTGATGACGAGGTTCCTGGTGACGGGAAATTTCCAGCTGAATGCCCTAACAGTTCTGTTGTAGGTGAGGACAATATTGCTGGCAAAGAATTTCAAGTGGCAAATGAATCCCAGACGAAAAAGGGGAAGAGGAATTCTTTGAAGCCCATTGGTGATGAAGAAAAACCAGCTGGAAAACCGAAGGCGGCTAAGGAAACATCAGATCAGGTGGCAAAACCAAAACCTAAAAAGGTCTCTCACTCTACCCTTAAGCGAAGACGAGGTATATGCAAGATCTGAGTGTTTGAGAGCTACATCATATTTTGTTTCGTTATTAGGTGTTGACCAGGAAGTTTTATGGTTTATAGTGGACAAGGTTTTGCTAGAAACTCCTGAGGATGAGATTGACTTTCGAAAGGTGCTTATTAGGGATTTAATTTTGCTTGCGGAGCACAAGGAGCAGCTGAAGGTATTTTCCTTTTTTTGTTTTATAGCAGTAGCTACAGTTGTAGTAACTGTAGCAGCAATACTACTACTACCACCAATTTAACTATGCACATTTCCATTTCTGATATCTCTTATTCGCCATAATGCAGAAAAAAGAGGCAACAACAGGAGTACACTCTACAAATCAGAGGTAATGACGTTTTCATAAATTACCTGCTGTGTTCAACATGTAGCTTTTCCTTATCCTTAGTGCAATGACTTCGTTTTATCTTTTGTTTTACTTTTACTAGGATGCCAAATTGATACTTTCCCCTCTGCCTCCTAATTCTAAGCCAGTTATCTTTGCATTTAACACAAAAATGTCTATGCCCTTACCAATGAAGAATGTATGGTATAATATGTTAACAGGAAAAATATGTTCTCCATTATATATCAGGTCCTTATAGTAAGCAGAAAAGGACACGTGGGTGAAATGATTGCTGGTCCAGTGAAGATTAAGTTAAATGATCAACTTCTGGAGAAATTGTCCATGAGAATGCAGTACACTGTTTTACATGTTGGCTTTGTTAGCATAATTAAGTGTGTTCAAGTAAGAAGATTGCATGTACAGCAACCATAATGTTGAGACGTAATTCATTGATCGAACAACAAGATAGTGATAACTTAGTCAATTAAATTCCTGAATGTACAAGCTATAAGTTTTTATGTATGAAGTTTCTCTGATATTCTACTAACCTTAAGTACGACATTTTATCATATAGCATCCTGATGTTTTTATGCCTATCACTTCTTAGTTTCCACTTCTAAACTGGTTTTTGCTTGTCCACCATTCATGTTTGACCATAATTTGGAACAATACTTAGTATCAGTTGCATAGTTTCACATTTTAATGATATCTGATTCTGGATATTAGTCGTTCGGTGCAGTAATGGAAATCCCTCAGAGAACTATAATGAGGATGAGCTCTTTGCATCTGAACAAGATGGAGAATATGACCGTGGACGAGAAAGTCCTCGGGTTGAAGAAAGTAACACCTACTTCAATAATCAAACTTACATGGTCAGGACTCCCAGAGTAAGATGGTCAAAACAGGACACAGAGTTGTTCTACGAGGTATATTGTGCTGTTGGTTATATATATTTGTAGTAGATAAGAGGAAATAATGAAATAAGTCAATTGAACCCAGGGTCCTCTACCCCATAACGAGTTTTAATGCCATTTATCTGTGAAAAAGAAAACTCTTCACATTAAATCTGTTGTGATTTTCTGATATTAACGGATTTGTACACTATGCCGTCTAGCCTATTTATTACGGAATCTCACAATGCCTTCTGTATGGATCTTCGTGGTATGAACTGTGTCAATAATAGACCCATCGACTCACCCATTGAATAAGTCAGTTTCACCTAAAGTCTTCATAAATTCTCCATCAGGGGTCTTAATTAGAGTTTTTCCACAGGACCACAGCTATTCATTTAAGTTCTTTTCGTTTTGTTTCATTACGTATTTGTGTGATCTATACTGTAGCCCTTGGAATTGTAGGCCATACAGCAGTTTGGGACCGACTTTTCTATGATACAACAACTTTTTCCTGGTCGTACACGCAACCAAGTTAAGCTGAAATACAAAAAGGAAGAACAACAACATCCGATGAGGCTTCGTGAAGCTTTGTCCAACAGTGCTAAAGGTCAATTTATGTCCTGATTTTAGCTTTGAAATCTCATAGGAAAATGCTAGTCTGTTCTTGAAGCCCTTTTATGACAGATTTATCTTGCGATCATTCCCGTTTTGAAAAGGTCATTGAGTATTTACAACAAAATGCTGCTGAGGAATACCAGAACAGTAATAAAGACGACTCGGTAGATTTGACTGGCAATGAAGATGCTGAGGAGGGAACTCGTGAAGCTAATGTATAGACTTTTCTTTTGCCTTAAATTACAGTCTTAAGTTTTCTGGAACTTGACAACGCCTTAACTGAGTAGTTTCTTTGTGTTTTTTTGTGCCGCGCAGGAGGAAGAACTGAAGTCTGAATGTGAAGGACGAGAAAACGAGGATATGGCTCAAGAATTTACGGAAATTCAAAGTCCTGTGAAGTCGTGTGATAGCAAAGATGATTTATATCTATGGAGTCAATACAAGAGTGATGTGTGACAAGTATTGGCAATATTTGTCTATCTTAATTGTTACATAATGCAATTTTGTTTTTCTTTGCTTCTTTTTTATTTGTAATCGAATGATCTTCCTACATTAGTCAAAGTTTTGTGGTCATGAATATCAAAGTTTTTCAATGAATTGTAGAAAAAACTAAAAAGAATACACGGGCATATTTTATAACTATTGTGGATGAGTGAATGAATAATACTTTTCAACCTGACCCATTAAGGGATAATGTTCACGAAAATATCTTTTGAAATAAAATTACCGAAAGTGTACGTTTCGTTAACAAGTAAAATGGATTGAGAGTTCAAATATCGATCTCATAAGGATTGATTTAGTTCAATTCCAAATATTGTGACATTAATTGAAACTGAGAATTATGGAGAAATTGATGTAACTAATTTGTCTAAATGTAGAATGAAGAAATTTAAACTACTAAAATGGATGCAAACTTATTTAATGTTAAACTAAAGTAAAGAAAGATCGACAAAAGTACTAGGATCACGAATCCCCATGCAATATGGCTTTTAATCCTTTTTCATGCACTTTTAACAACACTATCCAAGATATGAAGAATCCATATTCCTAATTTATTCAACAATCTCTCTCGAGCAATGTCAAACATATTCCAATATGCTAGCCGATTATATTTCTATGGCGAATCTAAACATAATATAATGCATGCGTTATTATGAACACTTAACGATTCACACAAGGCATAGAGGTATATTTACACCCCATATCGGACCTTAAGACAATTATACCACGTCGAACATATTTCCTTTCTTTCGAATGCTTAAAATAAGCCACCACATACATATAATTATTGTGCACCATAATCATACGGAAGAATGTATGTGTAAATTATTCAAAATCCGGAAAACTTGTTTAATTGTCAAAACTTCAGAATCAAAAGATAGTATTATGCGATTCATCGATCTCCTATCACAATAAAAACTAGCCTAGCATGATAAAAAGAAGAAAACAAAAGATAGGTTGAAGAACGTCATCACCCGAGCCAAATTCCAAGAATGTCTTTGGATTGTGTGATGTTTTCCTTGCCATCTCGCCTTGTATTTCTCCTCCAAATGTGCCTCAGAATGATAGAATATGTACAGCCCCCTTTTTGTTTGAGTTCAGGGTTAAATAGTATGTATCAAGTTTCCATAGGAGTTTGAAGTAAATAAGGAAACTAGATTTTTCACAATCAATTTGAACCATGCGATCGCATGGTTTAGACTGCATGGTATACCTAAAATCCTGTTGGAGTCTCTGTAATTGATAGTGCGACCGCATGGGATTTCTACCATGTGGCCGCATGGTAGAAGTAGTTTCTATCGGATAGCATTCCGTATCCTAGTCATATCTTTCTCTTCTGATATTCGATTGAAGTGATTTAAAGTGAGTTGAAAAGTTAACTTAAAGGGCTACAATTCTTTCGTAGATATCATTTTTCGAATTTGAATATTCGCTATGCTAAAAGCTGGTCTCATTTTTTAAAATGAATTTTTGAAAATAAAAAAATTGTACTAAAAATAGAAAACACTCACACCCACGTTTTGAATGTTTTCAGTACAAAACATGTAAATTTTAGAAAACACGGGGAAACGCCCATTTTCAACTTATCCTCTCTATCCACTCCCGTGACCCAACTTCCCTTCTTTCTCAAATTTACAATTCCTTTCTCCCCCCAAAACCCACATCTCCAATCCTCGACGTTGGTCCACTTCCAAATTCCTAACGCCTTTCCACCTCCAATGCATATCTGCTCCTCCGTCGCCCGTCAAAACTCCTGTTGATAAGTCCTCCTACTCGTAGCCACAAAATCAGGTAAAATTAACCTATTTTTCTGTGACTAGTCTTCATTAATTGCTCTTCTTCAATTAGATCTATGTGATGTGTTTACTTGCTGTGGCGATGATTAGATTTTGAAAGGAGGGAGAAGGGTGTGGCAGGGGTGGATTTAGAAATGTAAATTAATACGAACATAGAGCAACATGGCATGGGGTTTGGTTGTCGTCCACGCGCTCGTGAATTGGAACCCAAAACATAGATTTCCTGCATAAGCTGAAACTCTTACATGTTTTGGGTAATTAATTAAATATTTAGGTTCGTTGCTAATATGGGATTGTTCTGCAATTTGGGTTCTTGAAAAGGAGAGGTCTCAAAACGAAAAATTTGGGCCAAATTTTGTTCTAGTTTTGATTTTTTTTTTGTTTTTTTAGCATCGAAACCTGATATAGTGTTGAATTTGATGATTGAGTACTGATTTGATTGGTATTAAATTTCTTAAGGATATGAAAGAAGTAATGACGAATTTCACACATGATTGATATTAAAATCTCTTCCCCCACCGATTTTTTATTTTAAATATCCCTATTAGTTAATAAAGTTTAGGAGAAAAAACTTCATTCTTGTATTTTAAATTGATCATGAAGATCATTCTGATCCTACAGCTCTTCCCCTTGATGAGTATCAACTCACTAGAGATAAGGGAGAAGGCAGATTAGACCTCTTACTAGATTTGACTGTGATTATTTTGTCTCATTGTTTACCTATAGTGTCCTTATTTGTCAAACATAACTTATTTAGTGTTCTCATAAATAAATAAAATAAACCATTTTCTTTCGTTCATTGCCACAACTAATTTTATTAAATTGCCGACATCATAAAAGAAAAAAGAAGTCAATTTTATTAAATTAGTTAAAGAAGATGACATTTTTATAATTTTTTTAATAAGTTCTTTGTTGTGAAAATTTTCACAACATTCTTGGTTAGGGAAGATACCGAGCTTGGATAGAGGAAGAAGCAAAAATAGCTGTGAGGCAACAGGCATTGTTAGAGTACACGATAGCCAATACTTTATAGAAATGTAAGACAGTAGGAACATCTTTGTTCACTTGTGAAAATATAGAGCAATGTGCTTCATCCTTGACAAAATATTGGATCACAACAAATGTTCGGTCGACTTGTTAGAACTACACAAGTGTTCAATAGCAGCTAAGATTTTACTGCACCAATCCATGGTTCCAAGCATTACCAGACATTAAACAACTCCAACACATGACAAGGGTACAATTGCTTTCCTATCACCTAAAAAGGCAAACTTTATTAGAAAGTATCTCAACTGGTAAGGAATTTTATTTTCATGAAGGGGTTTCAAAGGTACGCACATTTACTCATCAATCGTAACCTTGGGGATAAAGGGCACGACTGTAGATGGAAAATCCGTTCTCCGATCAGCAAGTGAATAATAACCTAGAATTTGGGATTTAATCTCAATGGTTGCATCTTCTCCATTTTCATTAGGACCGACGGCAACTTGTGCTGCTAGAATGAACTCAGTGATCCATTTTGGACGCTTCACATGTACTTTATCCCAATCAGCTCCAGATTCAGTGTATCCCTGAACCTACAAATACCTCAATGAAGGTAGTCGCAGTATAGCATCTCCTAATGCACCTTCACTGAACGAGCATCCCTTCGATTCCAACTTTTGGAGGCTAGGCAAGCCTTTGGGAAATTCCTTAATCCCATTATCAGATTCCCCAGCAAAACCCAAATGCATATATCTCACTTTTGGACTATACTTTCCAATATAACTTAAACCCACATCTGTTAGCGCACCAGGCCGAAGATTCAACACAAGGCCAGTAAGTTTATCACAACCCATCAACAATGATCGAACTCCATTATCAAGCGGAAAATTTGCTTTTCTCTCTTTATATTTAAGTAATCTCAACCGGAAGCAATAGAGCTTTTTCAAGTTCATGCCTACACTTTCTAAGGATGCATTTGTGATGTTAGACACAGGAATAGATAAGTATTCCAATTCAAGGCATCCCCGTAACAAAAAAATTAATCCCCAGTGTGTAATCATGCCTTCAAAGTCATCATACAAATTCTCGATTAACGATAGTTTTTTCAATTTCTTACAAGTCAGAGCAACAACTCCCAATCCTCTATCTCCAATCGTGTCCTTTCCCTGTTCACAACGACAAAATCATGTATAATTACTTAACTCCAAAGTTTTATTAACGAACACAGAATATATCACATTCTGCATGGTTGATATTCTTAGACAAGATTTCTAGCACCAGATTGATTCTCCACAGACAAATAGTATTATAACATGTGAATTTTAAACAAGATAATATTTTTTTTAGGAAAAAACACAATGCAATTAAAATCATGCAAATAAAAATCATTTAAACATTGATGGTTATATGGATGCTGACTGGGCTGGAAGTGTCACTGATGGAAAGTCTACATCAGGATATTTCACTTTTGTGGGAGGCAATCTAGTCACTTGGAGGAGCAAGAAACAAAAGGTGGTTGCATTATCTAGGGCAGAGGGTGAGTTTAGAAGCATGGCTAAAGGACTTTGCGAGCTTCTTTGGCTGAAGAGATTACTGGGAGAAATAGGCTATTCGAACAGTTCTAAAATGAATGTATTTTGTGATAATAAAGCGGCTATAGAGATTACTCTAAATATTCAACATGATCGAACAAAACATGTTGAAGTAGACCGACATTTTATTAAGGAAAAAATTGATGCCAAAATAGTTCAATTCCATTTGTAAAATCAGAAGATCAATTGGCAGATGTACTTACAAAGGCCGTCTCGAGCAGGGTATTCTACAACTCACTAGACAAGTTGGGCATTGGAGACATTTGTGCACCAACTTGAAGGGGGGTGTTGGCGTGAAAATTTAGAGAGAGAGAGAGAGAATTAGATTTCACTTTTACAGAAGTTTTAATTTTATTGAAAAAGGAAAAATGGAAAATTTTAAGATAAATATACGAATATAATATATAATTTTAATGAACTTATATTGATGTTCCCCGACATATCATGTTCTACCTCTTTAAAAGATCATGTATCAGCGTGTGATTGTCACACCATATACTTTTCGCATGTTTGTATCCATGCTTCTTACTTCTTTATCCATCAGAATAGTAGACGTGGCCTACAAAATTACTTATGACCAATTCTGCCGAAGAAGATATAACATTCAACAATCTAAGGAAAACCAACAAACACTAAAACTCAGGTGCTAAATTGGGACATAGCACATAGCACCCTCCATCCACATAAAGGAAATGCATATGCATGATTACACAAAATAGGAGAAAAACAAATTATAAGTTTTACCTGAAGCATTTCCAAGTTGGGACACCTTTCCAGTAATTGACAATAACTTTCTGTATCAAGCATAGCTAATAGCAGATCCAATTTTTTAAGTCGAGCAGCAAAAGGAAAGACGATCGGAAATTCTTCATTATCCAAGCCCTGAATACCCAAGGAGCACAATCTTTGGGGAAATGCTACCTCCGCATACCTCTTTCAAATGGTATGCTAAAACAGCCCCCCCAAAACTCTTCTAATGCAGCTGCATTGCGGAAGAAACCAACGAGGTCAGCAATATCAATATCATTATAAATTTTCACCTTGACAAGAGATGCAAAGTTTTTGGCTATCAGTTCAAGGTCTCTAGATTTGACTTCAACAAGCTTTGTCAAGTACAAGTTCAAATTTTCAAGGACTTTATTGTTCAGAGCAAGCTCATGTAGCCATTCCTCATCATTCTCAATTATTTTGTTTGCTTCCATATCCAAGGTCCTCAAACTCCTGCAAAGAAGTAAAGAAATTTTTTGAAAAAATGGAACTATGACATCAACATATCATTCAAATTATATTTTCAAAAGGGGATATATATTTAAGGGAAATTTATTTTATACATATGATTTTGAGGAAAGATAAAAGACATAATCTAATCCATATGTTCTTCATTATCACTATACTCAGGGTAATAACCCCTTATTTCCAAAGCCAATATATACTCATAGACATGTATTTGGCCACCTATCTGTGTTATTTATTCACTTGGTTATAATTCTAGATAATTTATTGAAGAAATACATCTTATTTAGAGATTATGTCGAACATTCAGAAGCACGGCACATATAATGAAGTTTGGTTAAAGAAGAGAAGGGAGACATAATATTGTTTAAATAATATTGCAGCATAAAAAAATCAGATGAAGCAACAGATTAGAAAGTAATGAGTAATAATAAGAAAGAAAGAGAATAAATGATACTAAGAAAAATTTGTTGATTCTGATTTTAGTTCAGCAGAAGTACATGAAACGTGCATTATCCAAGTATTTTATATTGATATGGACAAATTACATTAACTTCAGAAAAGTGGAATAGAAAGGGATTAATCTTTAGCAGATAAAGATAGAACAGAGGGATTAATCATTTTCAATAAGGCATCATCATCAAAAAGTTGTTTTGACAAATAAGCAAAACAGACCGTCATTCCAATAAGGCTCAAATCTTTTTTATTTTATTTTTTTAAAATTTCCACAAGTCTGCATATCATTCCGAGTTGGATGCTTTTTTTTTTT
>CAIGRL010011733.1:0-15023 GCA_903798325.1 Fraxinus xanthoxyloides | reverse complement strand
AACATTTTCCATGGAAAATTATACCAATCAAACACACTTAATTACAATTCCCTGTAAAACAAGTTCTAGGCAAATATTTTCCCTGAAATTCATTTTCTTTCCACCCTATTTTCCATGGTACAATCAAATGGACCCTAAATGTTTTTTTTGCTAAATGATTAACTAAAACAATAATATTCTCAAACATCACTTGTGTTATCAATATCAATTTCTCTAGTCGGTATTCAGGAATATTTATGATTTTACATGGTTAATATATCATATTAAAGCAGGTTATTTAACATTGTAATTAATGTATTATGTGCCATTATATTCACCCTTGAAGAGATAATGAAAGATTCGGTGTATTAGAAAGTGTTAATATTGAAACTTATGTGATAGTAATCATAGTTGTCAGACTCGACTTGGACACTGACCTGAACAATGCAACGGATCAATGGGTTAGTGGTTCACTGGTGTGGTTCAACTAGCAGGTCATTGCATAAAACTTTCAAAAAAATATGAAGTATAAATTTTTTTAGGGGCAAAATTAAAATTTTTAATTTATTTTTTACTAATTATTTAGATCTATAAAATAAAGTAAAATATTGAACCAAATTTTTTTAAAAGAATATTTTTATAAAAGCTATAAATGATTCATTAGTTATATATAAGTTATTGCACACAAGTGAATACTAAACTACTTTGTGTTCAAGTGGTGATGATTGTTTTTCTTAGAGATCCAAGTTTCAATTCCTTTGGACCAAAAAATTTTTGTAAAAGGATTTCGAAACCCAATCAAACCGATCAATCGGGCCAGGTAAATCATCGGTTAACTCGGTCAAAATCGAATCAATTGCATTTTGGGTTTTTAACCGAGTCGAGTGCATTTCTATCAATTTAATTTGCCCGACCCAGTCAAAGGTCCAGGCCGCCGATATTTCGACCGGCGACTGGTTTTTATAACTATGATAGTAATAAATAAACATCTCAAGTGCCTATGTTATTCAGAGTGTGTTTGATGTACAATTTTTTAAGAGAAAATGCATTTTTTTGTGATATAATAGTGAATATGTGGTTGAAAAAAAAAGTTATTGATGTGATGGAAAATATTATTTTATTGAGAAATGTATGGTTAAAAATGAGTAGAAGAATGAAAATGTGGCTCAAACAGTGACTTAATCCTTCTATAACCCCATACACATTAGTAATGTTATTCATCCACACTAGGATTACAAACACAGTTTATGTAGCGTTAGTGTGACATTAAATTATAGGTGAAATTAAATAAGTCATTTAATTCAACATTTCATTTAACTTATCACTTAGAGCCACCTAAAGTGTGTTTGTAACCTCACTGGGGATGAATAACATTACTCCATACCCACCCTCACTTTTCACTCTCACGCGCTTTTCACTCCAACTGTGTTAACTAACTCTTTTCCATTGCTCGCTTTTGCTGGTTTTCTACCCTACTCTCGTTTGCCTTTTCTCCATCCCATTGTTGCCTTGCACCAGCTAAAATTGGGGAGATGGAAGCGGAGAGCAAGAAACGGATAATTTTTATATTTATCTTTTTCAGTTTTGATATAATTAAGAATAAAAATATAATTTATACACGTTTTCATTTAATAAGCCCAAGGTTCAACGGAATAAAAATATTAAAGGTCATTAAAGCGTGTTATAATTGAAATGGACATGATACTAAATAAGGAAAAAGTACATAAATACAATACTATAAGAATACAACTTCAAATTAACAAACTTGTAAAAATGTTTCACAAATCAGGTGTTAAAATATATTAACAACAATAATAAAATATAACATACCTCTCTCTCTCCAACAACTTTCATGTATCTATCACCTATCCATCCATTTCTCTCCCATTCCCAAATCTACCATTACCATATCCACCCTATTTCTCAATTTCTCCGTCTACCACCACCACAATTTCTTTCTCCAGTTGCTCTATTCTCAATATTCGCTACTGATCTCGGCCCTATCTTTCCCAAGATTCTCATAGCGAGCAGATTATCACACATAATCTACAAAATACTTTTCCATCTCTTTTGAAGCAACAAGTGTATGGTCTTGATTTTCATGCCATCAACTCGACATTGATGATTTTTTATTTCTCCGATTCAGATGACAGTGATGACGGTGATGACTTTTATGCTGCGATGAAGATGGGGTATATGTGGATTCCACCTCGAAACAATTTATTTACTAAGGATCACGGTGATTGTTTGTTATCAGATTTGTGTAAACTATTATTGTTTGTAACTATGCCTGTGTAAATTGTTATTATTTGTGATTAGAGCAGTATGATATGTGATCAAGTTTGTCTTTATTGTGACTGTCTGTGACATGGTCAATATTAATTATGACAATATGTGATCAAATCACTGTTAATTTGGTTATATACAGTCACGGTTAAGATAAATCTAATCACGGACGGTTACAATGAAGACATACTTGATGACAATATGTCACAATTAACACAAATTTAATCACAGAGAGTCACCACAAACAAATTCGCACACACCACAAATCAGCATCATAACCCATTACCACCACAACCCAAAACATCAAGTCAATAGGCCAAATAGGCCTAAAGCACGACGTGTATATGATCGATAGATAGAACAAGGAACTCCTTAGCCTGGGTTATAGTCCTTCAATCCACCGCTATCTACCTCAATCCATAACCATCACCATCACTACCACCGCCACCACTCGCAAGCCACGATCACGACCTCCTACACCACAACCCACCATCATCACAACATGTGATGGACAACCACCGTCATCACGTGTAACGCATCACCACTATCATCATAATGCATCACTACCTGGTCAATGTTATGAAGATGTTCACACCTATAGAAAGTTAATAAATTAAAAATTGGTCAATATATAAATACTTGATTGGAAATTAATGTAATTTTTTATAAGATTTTAATTAAAATTGATTTTCTTTTCTATAGAAAAATTAAAAGAAATCTTGAAAAAGAAGACAGTGAAAATATCTTACAAGACTTTATTTACAAATTGATATTTTTCATAGAAAAAGAAGAAAATAATAAAAATTAAGAGAGAGAAAACAAATGAAAATATTAAATAGATAATAATAACAATAATAAGAACATTTTAAATAGAGAAAAATATTGACTTGTGTATCATTGCTCTAGGGTTCGTCGAATGAAATATGAAAGATACATATTGAAGATATAGAAAAACACTATTGATGGAAAGACTTTTTCTGTGAATTTTTTTCAAAATCTTCAGCGAATGAGATACTTTTAGAGAGTTTGTATTGTACTTTCAATAAGAAATTAGAACGTGAAGGATTTTATTGAAGTTATTAAAAAATATCGACATTTTGGACTCTCGGATACTTTTTTAAGACTTTTAGTCTTGATTTAATAATTCACGAGAACTTTTAAAAAGTCCATGAAAGTGTATATCATAAGATTTTTATGAAATCTTATAAAGTATTGGTTGAATACACTACACTTAGACTTTTAAAGTCTCCTTAAATTGGCTAAACATGTTGTTTGTCTTAACTAGTTAAGAAAAGAGTAGAGAAAGGAAAGAATTAGGAGTTTTGGTTCGGATAAAAATAAGGATTACAAACTAAATCTGATATAAAATGTAAAAATGAAATCCACATAAGAGACATGTCGTGATATGAGTGGATACTTTATTTAAAGTGAGAAAGGAAACAAAATAACAATGAAACATAACAAAAATAACTGTCTTACCATTTTTAATTTTTTCTTACCATGTGTCCTTGGTAAATGCCTTTATGAAAGGCCTCATTGCATTTAAGGTAAATCTTGATGATATTATTCTTCATATTCCTTGTTCTTTATATATGGATTCTCATAATAATTAGTCAACCTCGCCCGTCATTGCATGTATTGAAACGACTTTTGATGAGGTAAATCTTTTTTTTTCTTTTACGTAGGAATCCGCAGTTGCTACCAGTGAGTGCACATTGGGTAAATTTCGCTTCATATGCAGTAGTCCGTAAACCACACATGAGAGATAAATCGCACCCGGTGCGACGGGCTCGATCGGGAAAGTGTTGACAGAAGATTCGAACTCATGACTTTCGGTCTCTGTGTTCACCTATTTCACCAATTCGGTAACCGCAAAGGGGTAATAGGAGGAGATAGGAGGTAAATCTTGCCATCATGAAATCTTTGTAGAGGTACATCTTGGCTGGCACATAAAGGATTTAACCTTGTACAAAGTGTCCAACATAAGTCCATCTCCAATCCTGTAATAAAATCTGAGATAAATTTTGCACCAAACGGGAAATTATTTCCAACTCTTCGCATCAAAAGTCTCACGAAATGAACATTATTTAATCATTTTCTTCATATTTTTCATTCATAACCGTTTATATATTTGAGAAATTATTTATTTATTTATGTTATAATTACATATATTACTAAATAAATAATTACGTTAATTTAACAAAAATATTGAATTCATTAATAAATTTTAAAAATGTAGTATAGTTATTAGAAATGCCACAACTAAGAAAATAGTAAACCACATTATTAAAAAATTGTGCAATAAATTTTGAATCTCGATATCATGATATTACGAAATCGAACTAGTGTTGCAATTGAATTCTCGATATTCATATATTCATTCCACAAATGATCAATTAATGCATTTCAAACTACAATGTGAGACTCTCTATCCTTGATTTGTCTATGACAAATGTTCATTTGAAAATCTGCAAGTGCACGGGATCGTTGTCAAATAATATAATAATGAATATAATGTCGAACTGACGAGAACTACGTATTTGATCGATTTAAAATTAATTACAACTTTAATTGGATATAAAAAAAATTTGTAATTTTTTATATTCTAATACATAAATTATCACTTAAATTAATGAAAGTAAGTAAATGTGTTTTTCAAATATATGAGATGCATTGTTAATATGTCGAATTCCCCTTATTATTTCATTTTAGTATAACAATTAGAATGACAATTTGAAATCATTCGTGTTGATCAATGTTCTTAATTAAATTGAAACTCTCTCTCGATAACGATTAAATATATTCCCCTCATATAACCCTTATATCTCTCAATGAAATATGTAAACATGATAAATGTATTAACAAGTGTATAACACCTATTGAAACCATATAAAACGAAGAGATATATCTCTATCCTCCATCGAACCTTACAATGTTTATTATATTGTGTTTAAACTCTATTGTCTCTCTTGATAACAATAAAATCCACTAAAAATTCAATTGGTGTTCAAGTAATTGAAAACAAACGATAAAAATAATAATAATAAACATATGCAAATCAAATCAAATTAAAGTCAAAATAATTAATTAAAAAACTAAAATATCATAACAGGGGTTCATATCATCCTAACAATGTATAAAACTAGTATAATATATCGAAATTACAATAAATTATTTTTAATTGAAAAGACAACCTAGATTTTTGATAAATTGAGAAGATGAAAATTAATCTTGAAATCATGAATTTCTTCGATGGTTTCTTGATGAATCTCCACTTGTTCCTTCTCATTTTTGCCCAAAAATCAAGTTTGAATCTTCACTTAATTGGATTCTTACAAGCCCGTTCAATTATTTCACAAAAATTATGAATTTTCCTCATTTGATAATAATAATTGATAAATATTGGAGTATTGGATGTATATGAGAGGTCTCTCAAATGTATTCTCCTGTTAACTATTTTTAAGAGTAGAAAATTGGTTAAAAATCATGGCCAAATTGATTTCCAAAAGAGCTCCAATCGAATAAGGAAAATTGCTTTCGTGTACGAATTTTGTTTTATCTTTGTACATCAATCACTATTTTGGTTATAATTTCCTCTCCCGATATTCAATTAAAGTTATTCGAAGTGCGTTGAAAAACTAACTTAAAAGGATACGACTTTTCTAGAAATATAAATTTTCCAATTTGGATGTTGACTATGCAAAAAATGGCAATATTCAACTAAAAATTTTGAATATAATTTGTGCGATTAGAAATTGATTTGATAATATTTTGATCATATTTCATTTTTTTTTAGAGTTCAAATTCTATCCAATTGTCTCGTAGAAATCTTTAAAGTGTCATTTTGTGGTCCGAATTAACTATTGAATATTTGGAATTTGGTTCTCAAAATTTGGAGTTTGTCATTTTTCCTTGATTTTTCTTTTGTTTATTGTAATTCTTAGCTCGTTCAACATTTGAGTTTTACCTATATAATATAAAATACAATAATTTAAAGTATATTTTGTCAAGAAAATATCAAATATCGATATTCTAATTCCCAAATAAGTGTATAAAATACACTTATTAACGAACACGAAATTTTTTAAAGCGGTCTTCTTTATTACATTTTAAAACTTATTGAGTACTTTTATTTTAATTCATTCTTTAATTATTATTGACTACATGATGATGATGATGATTTGTTGTATAACAACAAATGCAATGTGAACCAATAAGTTATTATTATTATTAACAAATTATTATTATTATTATTATTATTATTATTATTATTATTATTATTATTATTATTATTATTATTATTATGTGCATTTGTAATAAATTTTAATAATATAATCAATTATTCTCGTCAATTTAACATAATACATAAAACAAGTGAACAATTTAGTAATCAATAATAATTCAATATTTTCGTTAATTTAACGCTATTTATTTAGTAATTTATAAAGATGTACAATAAATAAATAAACAGTTTTTCAAACAAATAAATTGTTAAGAATAGAAAAAATGAAGAATTATTAAACGTTGTTCATTTGGTGTACGTTTTTGTATAATAAGTTGGAGATGATTTTTGGTTTCGTGTAAAATGATGCAAAATTTATCTCAAATTTTGGTATAGCATTGAAAATGGCCTAAGGACAAGGGATTAACTATACGACTCCATGCTCCAAGTACCTATTGTCAATTAGGATCTAATATATACATATATTTGTTATCATAATTATATTTAGGGGTGTCAATTTGACTAATCGTTTTGAGCAGCTTGTAACTTGATCCGGGAAAAGCTCAAGCTGACCCGACTCGTGGCTCAATAGAACCAGCGCCATTTTGGAGCATTAGCCCGAGCCAGAGCCAGAGCCAGCACCTGTGGCTCAACGAACGACATAGGCATTTTCGACCCATAATGAGCATATTATAAAAATAATAATAAAATCAAAACATATAGCTGCCTAGTTTAATAAATAAAATTAAAAAAAAAAATCACAAGCAGAATCGACTCGGCTTAATGAGGCCCAAGCCAAAGCTCGGGTCGAGCCTAGATTATTTGATCGAGCAAAAGTTGGAGTCGGTTCAGCTCAGGTAAAAAAAACTCGAACTATTTTTACTCTAGTCAAGTCCAAACTTCGATTTTCAGTTTGACTCATGACATCCTTACTTATATCTTTAACCTTTTTTTTTTTATCACATTCTTATTTTTAACATTTCATTAATAAAAAATCATATCTTTAATCATAATTTATTTAAAAAAATATTGTTAGCTTACTTTAAAATGAGGGGCAAGTACTTAATGTATTTTTACAATATATTTGTTTTGTTTATTTAGAAGTACAATGGACATCAAATGAGTCTTTCGACTTTATCTTTAAAAAAATTTGTAGAGAAACCAAAATCAATAACAATTTATATTAATTTGAGAATAAGAATGTGATGAAAAAATATTTGAAACATAAATGTGATAATATGAAAATGTTGTGAACTTTTCATGTAATTAAAATCTAGTGTAGTAATTAAGACACGTGTGCTAAGTTTCAGTTTGAATTAAAACCCACATAAAATGAAATAAAATAAAATAAAAAGTTGCAAAAATAGAATCCCTAGTTTGACAAATGTCATCCTCCATTCTCTATAGCCTCTCGTGGATGCCTTCTGTCGCCATTTTTTTATTTTTTTAAACATGTATTATTTTTTTCCTCTTGAATTTCTAACCAATTTGTTAAAAATTATTCGTTGAAGTAGACTTGTTTTCTGAAATCATAATATTGTGGTTTTTCAAATGATTTATGTCCGCATGTTATTTTTGCAGATATTCGAGGGATTGGTGTTTATAAGTTTGTTATATAAATATTAATTGTAATTAAAAGTTTTGATCTTTAAAATTGAAATAGTACTTTGATTTTAGATTTTGGTTCAACAAGTAAATGAAATTTTGTGTCTAAATTAATTTGATTTTCTTTGCATTTTAAAAATCAATAGTGAACATTTTTAAATTAATTGCATTTGTTTTATAATTTTATTTAGTTCATGTTTGAATCTCATTTTTATTTTGAGAATGTATTGTGAAATAATAGATTGATGGAGAATATGCAGTTAAAAATAAGATTTTTCTTTTTGAATTTGCGTATAATATTATTTTATTAAACAATGTACCGTTAAAAAGAAGAGAGAATATTGTATTATAAATAATGGGGATCAAACTTAATTAAGTGTAGTTGTTAATTTCTTGTTAAAAGTAATTAACATTTCTTAATATTTTAATATATTAAATAATCTAGATGTGTTTAAGTCACACTATTTTGGAAGAACGTATTCTGGAATAGTAGATTGATGGAGAATATGTGGTTGAAAAAGAAGGAAATGTTATTAATGTGATGAAAAATATTATTTTATTGAAGAATGTATGATTAAAAATAAGTAAAAGAATGNTGCAGTTAAAAATAAGATTTTTCTTTTTGAATTTGCGTATAATATTATTTTATTAAACAATGTACCGTTAAAAAGAAGAGAGAATATTGTATTATAAATAATGGGGATCAAACTTAATTAAGTGTAGTTGTTAATTTCTTGTTAAAAGTAATTAACATTTCTTAATATTTTAATATATTAAATAATCTAGATGTGTTTAAGTCACACTATTTTGGAAGAACGTATTCTGGAATAGTAGATTGATGGAGAATGTGTGGTTGAAAAAGAAGGAAAAGTTATTGATGTGATGAAAAATATTATTTTATTGAAAAATGTGTGGTTGAAAATAAGTAGAAGAATTAAAATGAGAATTTTAATATGTACCAAAACAGGGGCTTAATATTTGATTAAACCTTAGAGCCTGTTTAGTACGACTTAAAATTCAATTAAAATTGAAAATATAATCGTTATTGGGTCTCATCCGTCTAATAAAAATCAACAATAACAACTAATTTTTCAATTTTAATCTTATTTTAATCTATACCAAACACTCTCTTATTATTTTCTATCGGACTTTTCATTCACAAGTACCGTACAAGACAATCGTTCAAAGAGAAAAAAATTGGCAAGACTTCTCGCGTTTAGGAATTCTTTCTTTCTTTCTTTGGACCTTTTTTTCTTTTTTTATGCCTTATAATTTATTTTCCAGTTTTCACACAAAAAACTGCTACATAAGGTCCAATAGCATAAACCCTAGACAACTCCTGGTATCTACTTTCTCGACACGTGGCATCAGCCAATTCTTTCTCCATGGATTTCCCTTATTGAGTTCCCCCCCATCCACGCAGACCCCCCCCCTTTCCATTCCAAAGCAACTCTTTCTCCCTCGAAGTCTATTCATTATTGCTATCCTCTTCTCCCCTTCGTAGAATTCAAGTGCGAAAATCAAGAAAAGTCACAAACACAATGAAACAGAGCAACTTTTGTTGGACAGAGGAAGAGATTCAAGTGGCAGAAATTTTACTCGATTTGGGAAATTCAGTTCTTGTATCAGAATCAAGAAGCAATCTTTCATGGGGTAGTAAAAGGAGGAGATCTAATCCATCTCATGCTCCTGCACACTCATTACCTTCACCCTCCATTCATGGAACTGAAACTGAAATCCAAACTCAAGTCAAACTCGAACCGCCATCCAAAAGTCCAACAACACCTCTTTCTTTCTCGCCAAGTGAATCTGATGAAAAGTCCAAAAATTCCAAGAAAAGGGTATTTTCTTATTCCAGTTTTTAAATATTTTTCTCCAGTTTGTTGTACGGATTTGTTATAGGTTTCTATTTTCTTGGAGTTTTGACATCTGGGCCAAGTCCTTATTTTCAGCCGTTTATGGCTCCCCCTGTTTCTAGGCCCTTTTATATATTTTCTTCTGTCGAGTTTGCAGTTCAAGAATTGTATGTGATTTACACCATATTTTGTTGAATTTGCAGAAGTACATGGAGATGATAGAAGGATTAACTCAGCGCAGAGATTTGCTTAAAGGGGTGAGTTTATAATTTCCTTCTAACTAAATCGAAAATCTTTTAGTTCCTCATATTTTATCTTATCATTTTGATGTATTTTGTAGCAATTTGTTATAATGTTTCATCTTTTCAAGAAATCAAGTGGTAATGGGACTCTTTTCTTGTGTCAGGAAGTAGAGAATGTCAGGAATTACTACAACAAATTGAAGGCTTACAATTTGGAGTTGAAATTAATGAAACAAAAGGTATACATAATACATTGCTTGAATTCTACTGATTAAGAAAAAAAAAAAAGTAGCTTTTTTGTAAGTGCTTTTTTTTTTTAACATTTTCAATTGAACTTTTCTTTTATTTTCTTGTTTTTCATCTTTGTTTGGTAAGAATTTTGATTGCCTTTGTTTCAGGCACTAACAACTTGCCTTATAAACGAAGGATCCCATTCTCATATGGGAATGAACAAATTCTTGAATTTTGAGATGAATTTAGCCCAACATTATCAAATTACTGCCGTGGCTCATCAACAGCCGTTCAATTTAGATCAGATGGCCACAGGATCAACGACACAAATTGGTGAAAATATTCACTACCCATCCTGTAATGGATTGTGCCATATTAATCAGGTGGGCCCAGTTGGTATTCCTGATCTGAATCTATCTCCCCAAGAGGCTTTCGGGGTGGAACCATCCTATGTCAATAGCGATCTCGCTGATAAACGGGCCAGATTTGCTGAAGCAAGGAGGTTGAGGAGAGGAATAATTAAGGTTAAGTCGATGAAGAGTGGTGTAAAGACTCTGCGAAGCAGATGATTGGTTCCCCACTCACGTATTTTTGATAGCAATAAATTATATGATTACTTGTTGATTAGTTTTAATTAAAGTGTAAATTTGATAAAGAAATATATCGACCTGTTTCTTGCTTAATTACTGTGTCAATTTTGAGAAATTGATGGAAATGGTATTATATTAAGAGTGCGTTTGGTGCATATTAAAATGAGAGAATGCATTTTTTTTGAAGTGATATGATGAGGAATATGTGGTTGAAAAAGAAGGAAAAATTATTGATGTGATGAAAAATATTATTTTATTGAAAAATGTATATTTGAAAATGAGTAGAATAATGAGAATGAAAAAAATAATGTGAATCAAACGGGGGCTAAAATGAGTTTTGCAACAGCGATTTTTTAAGAGTATATGATTAAAAAATTATGAAATTACGTGGAAAATTATTTTGGTGAAAACTACACTCACCCAAAAATTTAAGAAGCAGAATTAAAAAATCAGATTTAGAGTGTATTTGGTGTATATTAATGAGAGAATGCATTTTTTTTGAAGTAATGTGATGAGAAATATGTGGTTGAAAAAGAAGGGAAAATTATTGATGCGATGAAAGATATTATTTTATTGAACAATGTGTGATTGAAAATAAGTAGAAGAATGAGAATGAAAAAAATAATGTGGAACAAACGGGGGCTTAAAGAATTTTTATTTTTATTTTTTGTCAAAAAATCAGACACTTACTTATCTTTTAATATTCATCCATTAACCCATTATCCATTAAACCTATTCCCAACAAAAAATCCTTACCCCTAGGACTCAATCTTCATGTTCCAGTTTCCACTGTCGTGAGAAAGAGCGATTCGAAGCTTGAAAATTTTGCCTTCAACAACCTCCAATTCTTCGGAGGCATAGTAGATGTGGCAATATGAATAGTCTAGCCTTGAGGGCAACGCCCTTGAGCACAATGTTGAGGCACGACTTCATGCGATCGGAGGCGCAGTAGCTATGACGATATGTACCAGTCCAACCTCGTAAGGTCACGTCTCTATGCGCGGTGTTGAGGCATGGCATCGAAGCCTCTGCATCTCGACGATCTGTACCAGATCCTGGGTTGTGGTACTTCTTCGACGATTTGTGGTGGTCGAGGTGCAATGCGACAATGGTGTTTTTGTGCTCTACATCGTGATTTGGCAATTATTTTTATTGGTGCGATGGCATTAGATTGGTGGTGGATCGAAAGGGATTTGTTGAATTTGGTGGTGGGTGGCTTTTGTTGGTGGAGGTGGTGAATCTGGCATAGATGTGTCAACGGCGATGGTAATTTTGTAGTTGAAAATGGAGGTTTGTTGGTTAAATTGAAAATGATAGTTTTTTGGAAGTGCCAGTACTATAGTGGAGGGTTTGTGACCAATAATTTGGATATCTATAAACAAATAATCTTTGATCTATAAAGTTTTTGATTTGTGAGAAAAAAATAAAATTCTAACAAATAATTTAATAAGTTGTAATCGAAAATTAATTCATGACTAATTAATTAGATATTTTGTAATCATAAAATAGGCTGTGAGTTAAAAAATTTGTGATTTGTGAGCAATGAATAATATGTGATCTATTAATTTGATAAATTTGTGATCGATGAATAAATTGTGACTTACAAAAAATTTATTTGGGATCGTGTAATAATTTGTGACCTATAAATTTTTTTAACGTGACTAATTAATTTATAATTTGAGATCAAATTGTATAGAATTGTGATCTTACTATATTTAATTAGTAAAATATATGTTTAATTAATTAGTTTATAAATAAAATTTAAAAAAATATGATTTTTTAAATATTAAACTTTGTTTTTTAATTTCGAAACATGTCATACTTAATCTCTTATATATGAATTTTTTCCATTATTTTATTGCGTGATTAAAAATGAATTTAAAAAAAAAAAAAAAAGTAGTTTTTGGAAAAATGGACTCAAACATGGACAGTGAAGATTTGGTTGTGAATAATATAGCACAACCCAATTGACCGTCTCTAAAATCATCTTGGCCCAATAAGGAGGGTTCGCTATTACATTGATATTTCGATGTACATTCAATAAGAATGAAGTTTAATGTTTTTTGAGTACACAGGCATTTATCCCATAAAATTTGAACCGTCGATTTACAGATTTTTTTAATTTATTTTGAGGACAACTTTATTGATTAGTGGAGGAATGATTAATGTCTCAAATATGGAGTATTGATTTATGAGTAACGTTATTCATCACTACTGATACTTCACATTAATTTAAGTGACAACATTAGTTGCAGTCAAATGCGTCACACAATTTCACCTTTAATTGAATCTATCACATAATGTCATATAGAGCTTGTTTGGCACAACTCAAAATCAAATTAAAATTAAAAATATAGCCGTTATTAGTTTCCACTCATCTAATAAAAGTCAACAATAACGGCTAATTTTTCAATTTTAATTCGATTTTAATCTCTACCGAACACGCCCATAAATTGGTGCTCTAGGGCTAATGGTGCTAGATTGTATTATTCATGACTTACTTGCACGGTTTAGGATTTCGAGGGATCTATCTAAATCCTTATATCATTTATCATATAGGGACTTTTGAGAACCAGGTGAAGTATCCCACCGTAGGGACCCTTTCTAGATAGAATGGAACTGACGCATGATGAATTAGAATTTAGGGTGAATTCGAATCAAGAAGAATGAAGTAGAGGAAAAAGAAGTAGAGGAGAGGGAAGAAGCCTTGAGAAGAAACCAAAAGAAGAAGAGAATGGGAGGAAAAAGGGAAAAAACGGCTGTTAGCCAATCTTAATTCATCATATTCATCAACTGTCTAAAATATACGAAAAAATCCAATAAATAGTAAAAACCTAACGGGTTTGGGCTAACCCACTACTACAAGCCCAATAACAGAAATTGTAAATTATAAAGCCTAATAATAATAAAACTAAGTCTCGACTGACAAAATCCAATAACAATAATAATAATGAAAATAAATCTCGATGTCTCGGTGATGTCCGCATCAACTCTCCCGAGGTGGGAGAAAACTCGACATTGTCAAGTGGATAAACTTTTACCATGGGGAACAATCTTTCGTAAGAATCAAATATCGAAACTCAGCAAATGATGCCACACCGCTGCAAATTGTCCCCAAGAATATGATCTGCATCAAGTGGAACTACACAACGAGCAAAGAAGCATCAAATTTCTCAATCATTGGTCAACACCATCTGTTTATCTAAAATAATATCAATCATATCTTTGTGTGGTGTGACAAATGGTATGAAAGTAGAAATATCAATATAGATAGCAAAGAACAGGAGAAGCCAAAAGAAGGGAGAAGAAGAAGAAAGCCAAGAAGAAGAAGAAGAAGAAGAAGAAGAAGAAGAGAAGACAGTGGAGGAAGGGAGAGAACGGCCGCAAGCCACTATTCAATTTAACATATTTATCAACTGTCTAATAATAATGAAAAAACAATATAAATAGTAAAAACTTAACGGGTTTGGACCAACCCACTACTACAAGCCCAATAACAATAAAATAATAATAATAATAATAATAATAATAATAATAATAATAATAATAATAATAAATCATGATGTCTCGATGACATGCCCAATAACAATAATAAAAATAAAAATAAATCCCGATATCTTGATAATGTCCACATCAACTCTCCTGGTGTAGGAGAAAACTCGACCCCGTCGAGTGGATAAATTTCGATCACGGGGGACGATTTTTCATAAGAACCAAATATCGAAACTCAACAAATGATGCCAATGCCAGTTTCAAATTGTCTCCAAGAATATGATCTGCATCAAGTGGAACTACCCAACAAGTAAGGAAGCACCAAATTTCTCCATCATTGGTCAACACAATATGTTTATTTAAAATAACATCAATTGTATCTTTGTGTATTGTAACAAATGATATTGAAGTACAAATATTAAGATGGACAGGTTGGGGGTCCACAGAGTTAAATAGAAAAGGATCGTCAAATGAATTGAAAAGGGTGTTTGTAAGTAATGAAGTCCTCAATATTGAAAGT
>CAIGRL010011719.1:0-13928 GCA_903798325.1 Fraxinus xanthoxyloides | reverse complement strand
AAGAATAAAACTTATCAGCTAAAATGACGGGAACAATATGAAGCAGGAGATCCTGAGGTAGACCTTCTCGGGTAATGGACTAGATAATCAAATTGCTACAATTGCTACGTGGTTCTCATCAAGTTGTTTGCTCCAGAGTAAGTGCATCAATCATAAATGTTTGATGATACCTTATCATCCTCTTGTAGCTAGTTTGTGATGTGAAAAATATTGACTTTTAAAGTTAGTTTTCTCGAAAGAAAGCTTTATTAGACCATTCCTGTGATTTATAAGAGATTAGATGTAGCAAGAAAATGTCCACCAAGAATAATCGGGATTTTAGACCAAGAAGTCTACATGTCAATTTGGACCAATACATCCTCAACTACACCATAGGCCTAATGGTGGACCTATCACCTAAATGTAAGACCACAAAAGTCGATTTTATCTCGCCTAAGCCTAACAACAATTAAATTGCATAAGGCATAAGATATATAAAAATGTCCCTACATCAAGAAGAGCTTGTGCAAACTAATGGTTCCCAATAACACAAGACACACTAGGACAACCAGGGTCCTTATACTTCAGTGGGATCCTTTGCTCAGTCACCACACTCACTTGCTCAGTCAGAAAGCAATTTTCTTGACATGGTGCTTTTTCTTCATAGTGCACAAGTCCTTAAGGACTTTAGCATGTGTAGGAACTTGAGAAATCATATGCAAGAGAGGCACATTGATTTTTACTTGCTTGAGGTGTTCTAGGATTTCACTATGTTGACCTGAAGACTTCAGTATCGGCTTAAGAGCTTGAGGGAAAGACACTCTAACTGGGTTGTCTACCACTTCCTCACTAGAGCTACTCTCACTAGACTCATTTTCAGTTTCTCTAGGCTTGGGGATTGGTTCTATGACTTTCTCTAATCTAGTGGTTTGGCATTTACTTCCTTAAGATTGTTTTCTTCTGATCGGTTTGTGTCATGTGTTGCTCCTTAGGATTTGGTTGAGGTTGAGTGGGAAATTTCACACACTCCCCTATAGCTAAGGCATTAGTCAACTTAGACATATGACTTTTTATCTCTTTGTTTCCTTAACTACCCGAGTGATAATAGTCTCAGACTTTTGATTTGTCTTACCTTGTGCATCTACAAAAGTATGTAAGGTACTTGAAGGAGTTCCTAGAAGTTGTAGGCTGATATGAGTGTGTTTTAAAAGTTCTAGATGGCTAGACAGGTTGCTGGTTTTTTAGATTTCCAACTGAAATTGGAGTGATTCCACCACTCACGATTGTGGGTTTCCAAAAACAGGGTATAGGGCTTTTGTATGTGCCTAAAGCGTAACATTGTTCATCATAAACCCCCTCTCATGTCAGTAAAAGTACTACACTCTTGCGCTAGATGGTCAGTTTTACCACACACAAAACAAGGTCCTAGAGCCTCAACACGGGATACTTTCTATGTAGATTTCGAGTCCTTAGCACGTAGGGTCTCTATTTATCTAGTGATGGTTTCTACTTCGGCTCTAAGGCTACCGTCTCCCTAAGATGATAGATACATGTGCTAGTGGAATTTCCTATGGTTCGTGACCTATTGGTACCCCCAGTAACGCTAGGTCCAGCCTAAGTATGAGTTTTTTCCACTAGGTCATCTAGATATTCTATAACCTCATTAGGATCTTTTTGTAAAAATTTGTCGTTACACATCATCTCTATAAATTGACGCTCCCTAAGTTTTAATCCGTCATAGAAATAGATACACCAATTCTCATACCCGTGGTGGGGGCAAAGGGCTTGCAATTCTTTATATCTTTCCCAAGTTTGGTATAAAGTCTCACTATCCTTTTGAGTAAATGATGAGATTTGCTTCTTAAGGGCACTGGTGGGGAAAATATTTATGAAAGAATGTTTGAGTCATTTTATCCCAAGTGCCAATTGACTGTGATCTCAACGAATACAGCCAGCTTTTATCTCGTTCTTTAAGTGAAAATAGGAAAAATTTTATTGTGACTGCATTTGTTGTACCATATTGATTGTGGAAGGTTGTGACCACCTCCTCAAGTTCCATAATATGCACGAGATTTTCATTTTCAAGTCCATGAAAAATGGAAAGAAGATGAATCATTCCCGGTTTAAGTTCCATACATGGCATATTAGGTAGAAACATGATGGTGTAGACATGCGTGTGGGGTGAAGATAATCTTGTAAAGTCCTATAAGGCATATCTTCTTGTTCACTATCAATCGTACTGCTGTGCTGTGTGGTGTTCGTGACAATAGATGCAGTATCAAATATAGGGTTAGAAAGTGATTCAAACACTAGAAAATGACCTTCAGTAGAGCTTCCTTGCTCGCTTCAATCTCTGCTCATAAGACACGAAAACTAAACTAAATGAGAATAAAAAAAATAACAAATAAGAAAATTAAATTAACTAAAGAGTAATAAAGGAACGATACCACCTTTTTTAGTCGATTCCTTGATATTTTGTATCGTCTCCCTAGTGAAAACTAAACTAAAATTCGATTACGCACAAAGAATAACGCGATAGTTGCAGCACAATTTTGGAGTGTCGATTCCACAGGGAGATGGAAGAATTGCTCAAAGGATAAAAAATGATGGATGTTCTCTCGTTTGTGAAGTAGAATTTATTGTTTGAATAAAATTAAGAATTCAATGTTGAAATAATGAAATTAAAATCAATGTTTTGAGGTAGCGAAGCATGAGAATTCCTCCAATTGGATTGGATAAATCTCATCAAATATTCATTTTTATAACTCAATTAGAGACTTTCGTCCCAACTCTCTAATAGGAAGACATGACGTTAAAAATCAATTTAATCTAATTGTAATCCAAGAATATAAACTTCCTATAACACATGTGCACTACTTTTATTGAAATAAGATCGAGAATCGACCAAATATATCAAGCGTAAGGCACTAATCAATCCACCAATAAAGTAAAATTGGAATTGAAACTCAGCAAATATTTTAATTCTTTGATGGGAAAAGCATGACTGAATCCATGAAAAATCTAGTAAAGATTAAGCCAATCCAAAAATATTTATGAAAAGAAAATCTAAATCCTAGAATTGTTTGACAGTGAAAAATCAAATTACATGAATAAAAGATGAGAAATCACCAGTTCCAATTGAGTTCCTTCCTAACTTCACCAAGATTTCTAGAGACAAATATGTATGGAGGCATCTACCCTTGTTCTAGTACGTTATAGGGTTGAAATATCTTGAAACAAGTTGGTTTCCATAAGAGTTTGACGTAAATTAGGAAACTGAGATCGCGTCAAAATTTACTACTATGCGATCACAAAACTAGGTGCTGAATTCTCTAAAGAGCCTCATGCGACCGCATAGGGAATAGGCTATGCGACCGCATAGCTTATTCCATTTTCCAATTCTTGTGTTTTGGTCCTCAAACTCCGTTCCTCATTTTGTGACTTCTTTCTCCACTTCTTCTTTTTCCCATGCTTAATTCCTTAGCCCAATTTGACATCGTCATCTTCATATCTTCATTTTTCCTTCTGAGTCACCTTTTAAATATTTGGAATTTGGTCCCTGAACTTTTATTTCCTTCAATTTAGTTCTTTTTCACTTGTTTCTTTTTATTCCCGCCACAGTCATCCCGTCGTCCTGAAAAATGTAAATTTCATAGAATTAAGCTATATTCCAACATATTAATCAATAATATTCCATGTTTTGACAGTTAAATAAGCATGTAAAAATGCGCACTTATCAAAGTGATAATGGACTTATTGACTTGAACATTTTGGGGTCAACATTAATGTGACTAAAGATTAGTAGTTTAGCTAGATAGATAGCATTACTTGTCATAAAATTATGCCTTCCACATAAATAGGGAATAGCTACTAAGATTCCAGGAAACAAGCAAAAATTAGTAGAATTTCAAGCGAATTTGAAAGACACAAAAAAATAAAAAATAAAAAAAAATCATTCATTCTATGAACTATGAAAATACAATATGAGCTTATTTACCAAATCTTAACAACTATAAGAAATGACTTGATTTTCATGCTCGAATGGGGTACCTCCAGGGGAAAGGGGCTCAGGCCCAATTAATTTAATAAAGTGAAAAAAAAATTATAGAATTTTTTGATTAGAAATTTTTTTTTCTATGTATCAGCTCTATATAATTTTTTTTAATTCCCTTAGCTACCTCCCAATTTTTGATTGACAACTTAGTGACCTATGTCACTTTTTACATTATTTTTTACGAATTGATTATCCATATTGTTGATCAATCGCCCAACAAAATGGATTATTCATTGTCACCGGCACATTGGAGGGAGAGAGTGGACAGTTACCCCCCTATACTTATATAGGGCAAAATGCTATGTACAAGAACTATGAATCTAACAAGAATTAACTTCTTTTGAAATAAGTGCAAGATAATTAGCAAAATGAGATAAAACAATCAAGATAAGAATACCAAAATTTACGTGAAAATTCAAGAGGGAATTAAAAAAACCACGGGCAGAGAATGACACTATAGTCAATAATGAATATTGTTTACACAAGATGTCAATGCTCTACATCAAGATCTAAAGCTTTCTCAAGGCTATATCAATGTTATAATTTGTTTGCAAGTTGTGGTTGCTATATAGAACCCTAAACATAGAGTTATAGAAGGATTGTAAGTGTTGAAAGTAGGCTCGCACTAGCAAGCTCCAGGTCCTCTACTCTTAGTGCTTGAGATGGAATCAGGCGCTCATCGAGTGGAAATGCATCGAGATTTTCTCCCTAGTCCATAATTTGAGCTCTCCATGTCCTCTTCAACCAAAACACCATACCCAACAGAATTTTGGTCAGATTTCAACAATTCTCTACCTAGAACCAAATTTCAATTCAAGGAATTAAACTACACCATTCAGCAAATCACCAAACAACTACTCCACATCTTCCACACGAGCCCCGACGTGCTAAAATCAATGACAATTGCCAACAAGTTAAAATAATGCTCAAGCTTAACAATAGGAAGTGATTTTGTCATTTTATTAACGGAATTCTTCTTGGTATCAACCTTACTCACTACCATTTCACCATAAGCAATTACTTGATACACAAAGTAATACCTCATATCAATGAGCTTTATCCACTCGTGAAGTATGTGATCCTTTGTCAGGAAAATAGCACTTCGACTATCAAAATAAATTGTTGAAATATGCAAATCTTTACTAATTTCACCTACCAAACCCCTCAACTACACAACCTTCTTACATGCCCTTGTAATAATCATGTACTCTGCCTCGTTGTAGACAATGGTATTTTATTCTGCAAAGTAGCTTTCTAATTAATAGTGTAGCCTCCAAAGGTAAACACATATCATAAAAGTGATCACCTCTTATCAAGATCACATGCATAATCTGAATCCACATATCTAATGACTCTATTTGTATTCTTACCCAAATGTAAATAAGCATTTGTAGAGCCACTCAAGTATTTGAATATCTACTTTACTGCTTTCAAATGTTCCTTATCAGGATTTGCTATGTATCTGCTAACTGCATATGCTAGATCTGGGCATGTATAGACCATAGCATACATAAACGATTCCATTGCACTTGAATAAGGAACCCAAGACATGTAATCAATGTCTTCATCTAACTGTGGACATAAGTCAGATGATAATTTAAAGTGGGCAGCCAAACGATTGTTGATAGCCTTTTGCATTCTTCATGTGCAGCGTGAAGAATACCTTCTCAATGTATCCATTTTGACTCAAATAAAATCTACTATCTATCCCTCAAGATCCCCATACAAGAATCTTTACAGTTGCACCCAAGTCTTTCATCTCAAACTCTTTAATGAGCTGAGCTGAGCTTTCACCTTTTTTACCCATACTTTATCTTTAACTACTATCATTATATTATCAACACATAATATTAGATACGTAACTGACCCATTATCAAACTTTCTAAAGTACACACAACTATTATAACTTTTTCTGATGAAATTATGAATAGTAAAATGAATCAAACCTCTAATACCACTGTCTTGGTAACTGTTTCAGTCTATACGAGGACTTTTTCAACAAGCACACATAGTTGTCTTTTCCAGTAACTATGAAACCCTTTGTTGCATTTAAATGTTCTCCTGAAGTTCTCTATGCAAGAATGTTGTCTTGACATCTATCTGCTCAAGTTCCATGTCATTCTTTAGCTACAACCCCAAGAAAGCTTGAATTGAGCTATGTTTTATAACTGGTGAGAACACATTTGTAAAGTCAACATCTAGAATTTCACTGTAACCCTTAGCTCCCAATGTGGTATTATATCTGGCATTTTCAACTCCTGATGTACATTTATTTCTTTTGAACATCCACTTGCATCGAATAACCTTCTTCTCCTAGAATAATTTCATCAAGACCTCTGTGCTATTTTTATTAAGTGAGTCCATCTCCTTCTGCATAGAAATCAATAGTAATGGCAAAAAAAACCCGCTCCGCCTCTTCCGGACGAGTTGGCGGCACGGGGATCGTTGCCCCGCCTCAAGTCACGTGACGGAGCGAGGGTGCTCCACCCCGAACCCGCCCCGTGAAGAATAAAAAAATTAACTACAAATTAAAAAAATTAGTTAAATGGAAATTTTTGTAAAAAAAATAAACGGGGTAAGCCCACTCCCCGAACCCGCCCAGTGGGGGAGTGGCGGGGCGGGATGGGGGTGCCCCCCTCGAACCCGCCCCGTTTCCATCTCTAGCAATCAACCATCTACTGATATCAATGTAACTTTCAGCTTCTGTATTTATAATAAGATCTTATATAGAATCAATACTATCAGTGACAGCCAATGCATAAGCTACCAAGTCTGCCCTTCCATACTTCTGTGAAGTCTACCATTTGCTATTGAATACAACAGTGCTAGTGGTAGTGGAGTCAAAGTAGGAAAAGTTTTACTCTTCTCCAGCTCTGAATTAGATTTATCTGAATCTTGTGATTTTCTCTTTAGAGCTAATATCAAACTCCACTCGAGTATTTTGATTCTATCATTTACTTTTTTCTGAATCTCAACGAGGCAAATTTTGAACCATTGCAAGTTCATCAAACACTACATTTCAACTAACCACCACATTTCCTATTTACGGACACCACAATTTGTATCCCTTTAAACCTAATTTATAATTAAGAAAGATGCACATTCTAGACACTAGCTTCAACTTTCAATTATTCACATGAGAATAAGGGATGCATCCAAAAATTTTCAAATCAGAATAACTAGAAGGATTATCAGACCATAACTCTTTTGGTATTTTTTCTCAATGGTAATTGAGGGTGAACGATTAATGAGAAAACAAGTTGTAGTAATAGTTTCAGCCAAAAAATTCTTTAGCAACCTAGCATTTGAAAGCATACAATAAACATTTTCCATCAAGGTTCTATTCTTCCATTTTGTCATATCATTCTGATGTGGAGTTTAGCCATAGTAAAGTGTCTCAAGATCCATTTTGACTTGCAAAAACTACTGAAATCATCTGAACAAAACTCCAACCTACTTTCTAGTCTGCTTCTCAATCATTGTTTTTCACTCTTTAAAGGTTGCAAACACATCACTCTCATGTTTTGAGAAGAATGCCCAAGTCTTTCTAGAGAAATCATTATTCAATGCACCTCATTTAGAAGACACATTTGCTGGTCTCAAAGATTTGAATGGATATAATCAAGTGTTCCGTTCGTGTCGTGTTTCTATTTGGGGAATCTGACCTTTTTTGTTTCGTAAAGATACATTGCTTACAAAACTTCAATTTACTGGTCTTTTGCCCATCATAAAATCATTTCATGCTCAATTATGCCATAATGTTCTCACTCATATACCTAAGCCACTACCAAATTTTTGTAATTTCTAAATCTGCCAAGGGAGAAGTAGCGATTGTTGTATCCCCTATAAATGTGGATCCATACAAAATGCTCAACTGCACGGAGCTTTTATGTTCCTTCATGACAATAAAAGCACATCTGCTCACCTTCAAAACTCTACATTTACTAGAGTACCTACATCCCTTCGAATTAAAGGTACTAAAAAATATGAGATTACTCTTTAGTTCTGGAACGCGTCTTACATTAGTAAGAGTTCTGATAGCTCCATCAAACATTCTAATCTTGACTGTGACAATTCCAACTATTGTACAAAATGCATTGTTTTCCATAATCACAACACCTTGCTAAACTCTTCGATATGTTGTAAACCATCCCCTTTAGGACACATGAAACGTATAAGCTGAGTCAAGAACTGAATCATCACAAGGTATGGAACATTGTTAGAAATCACAAGAAGTTCTCTTTGACTTTGCCTATTTCCACAACATCAACTTCTCCTTGCTTTCCATTATACGTAGCAGCAACAACCATTCTATTTCTATTTTTCAATTTGTAGCAATTAGCTCTAATGTGTCCCTTATTTTTTACAAATGTGACATACCTTCTCTAAATGTCTGGACTTCGATCTGTCCATCATATTTTCACCCCAATTCCTATCTTGGTTCCGTCCACGAGCTACCGGGTCCTTAGTCTGACTCCCGATCCAACTACATGATCTTTGTCTTCTCCTTTGATAATAAATCATCATAGACCTCATCCACAGTGAGTTTATCACGACTGTAAAGAATAATATCTCTAAAAATCGAATACGATGGCGACACTGAACACAACAACATCAACGCAAGATCCTCCTTATCATACTTAACTTACAATGTTTCTAAATTGGGTGAGATTTTTTTAAATATAGATAAGTGATCATCTATTAATGTACTTTCAGACATCTAGTGAGAATATAAGCGCTGCTTCAAGTGTAACATACTAGTCAAAATATTTGTCTTATAAAGTTACTCCAATTTCAATCACAATGCAACAGTTCTTGAAGTATATGAGTTGATTGATGGAAATGGATTTGTAACAGGGCTTTCCGATCTCGGAGCTGCTTCTCATTCAAAGTTCAGTTGAAGGCATTTTATCAAAATCTAACAAGACATCATCCAAATTCATCTGTGCAACAACATCATTCATCTTCACGTGCCATAGAGAAAATCTCGTATTGCGATCCAATAACGTGATATCATATTTTATCATTGCCATGCAGAATATCAATCATGCTCTGGTACTAGTTGTGAAATAAGCACAAGATAATTGACAAGATGAAATAAAACAAAGAAGACAAGAACAAACACATTTTACATGGAAACCCAAGACAGGAAAAACCACGAGCAGATGAGGAGTATTTCACTATAATCAATAACAAATGCTATTTATACAAAATCTCAATGATCAAGGCTATATCAATGTTTTATTCTGTTTACATGTCATGGTTGTTGTATATAAACCCTAAACATAAAGTTATAGAAGGACTATAATACTAAAAATGCATTAAAATGCAAAATGGGCCTGAACTAGACGACTTACCACTCGAGCACCAAGCATGTGCCAAGCGGGTGGCTACTCTGTCACTTGATGGGCAGGCAACACTAAACGAGCGCCAACTTCCTTTCTTTGAGTGCTCGAGCGAAAATCAGGCAATCAGCAATGTAAATGCTCCGAGATTTTCTCCCTAATCTATAATTTGACTTCTCCAAGTCCTTTTTAACCAAAACACTAATAATCAATACAATTTGAGTCATACTTCAACAATTTCATTAATATGATTCAAAGTTGAGACCTTTAAAATGGGATACAGATTTTTCTAAAAAAGAGGTCGCGAATTCTCACCACCAACTAACGTTTCTTACATAAAAATGGGGATGAAGCAAACCATTGGTTGGAAGCTAGAGAAAAGTAAACAAGGAAAAAGTCATTAGGAAAAAATGCCACTTGGCTTAATGGTACGATGGATCTAAATGAACCTGCAACTTTGACCAATTTTAAGAAAAGAAAAAAAAAATAAAAAAAAAATGCCCCCATTTAAAAGGTGGAGGCGTGGACAAGTAGTACACTTATTCTGTAGAATAAAGTGAAAAAAATCTTAAAAATTCTTCGTCTTTTAACAACCTCAAGATTAGGTTGCGACTTACCACAAACCATTTAAGTTATAAAGTTGGACACCTGCATAACCTTTTCCACTTGTCTTAAAATCGGAAGCTTATGTCTGAAAACCTTTAAAAAAATCCAATAAACTAACTCAGGACTCAAGAGAGTATAAGAATTTGGAAAACCACACACCCCACACCCCTACCTACTACCACTCCTCCATCATGCCCCCTTTATAAAGCAACACACAATAGGTCTCTCAATTAAGCGCCTACTTTTCTTCATTCACTATTTCCTACAACAATTAATTCCACAAAGTATCCAATGGCACCTAAAAAAGTTGCAATGGGCATAGTCTTGATTCTTGTAGCCACGTTTTGGGGTGGCATCGATGCACAGTCAAGGGACTGCACAAATTCGATTATTAGTATGTCTCCGTGCCTAAATTACATCACCGGGAACTCATCGAGTCCGTCACCTGGATGCTGCACACAGCTTGGGACCATAGTCCGATCGCAACCTGAATGCTTGTGTCAAGTACTTAATGGTGGTGGCTCCTCCCTCGGCCTTGACATAAACCAGACACAGGCTCTGGCACTTCCTAAAGCCTGTAATGTCCAAACTCCCCCGTTCAGCCAATGCAATGGTAATATTCCTCATCAAAAGTTTCTTATTCCATTTATGTTATAAATTGATCTTTGTGGAGCCTAACCATGCTCTATACTTATCCCTCGACACATCTTTCTAAGTTTGTAAAATCACTATAAATCTACGTTGGTGTTTTTTTTTTTTGGCCTTTGTAAGAAGGGATAATGGCTTAATTCTTAACAATAATTCTCTCATTTATGCAGCTGGTTCGCCATCAGCATCTCCCGGTACACGAAATTCTCCAAACACTAATCCTTCTGGTACATGATTTAATGTCTAATAATTATTTTATAATTATATTAATTTAAATATTTTAATATTCATCTTTATTGCTTGTATAATGCTGCAGATGGTGGATCAAAAAATGTGCCATCAACAGGAAATAATTCTTCAGAAGCAACTTCCTCCAAATTGGCTGCTCCACTGATGTTTTTTCTTCTGTTTGTTGTATCCTTTGTTTCAACCTTAACCATGTCCTAATTTTTACAGAAAGTCAGCCAGTTTTTCAGTATGTCTTAATACATACAAATAATGTATAGAAATTTGATTGAGATATTGAGTTGGTGGAGTATTAGGTTGATATTGATTGGGATTTTTGTTGACACATTGTATTGTTTATTCAATAATTGCTTGCTGTCTCTGTCTTTATAATAAACTACAGTGTTTCCACATTTTTATTTTTTATTGTAGATATTGTACTAAAGTATTTGATACAGACCTGACACCACTAATAGAGTTGAACATACAATTTAAAAAAAAAAAAAATTGGTTTCGGCTTTAACATTTAAATTTCAAATTCGTACCCCAATTTCAAGGTTAAATTGGAGCACCAATTTGAAATCTAAATGCAAATGTTATTGACTATTTTAAGCATTTGGTAAGCAGGCAAAATAAGATTGAGAAAGAATACTTACAAGTTTCTTCATTAATCTTGTTCAATTATATTTAGTTCAACATTTTTGTCTCAAATTTAATAATTTGTTTAAACATTAGTTATTTAATTTGGATCAACCAACTTGTGTTCTTTGATTTTGGACATCACTAGAATAATATCAGTCACAACTAAATTCTTTTGCTCGTGAACCGTAGAAATAGAACATAATATCCAAAGAATACCCAACACAATAGTCTACACAAAAGCCCAATAATCAAAGTAAGCTACCAAAATTATTGAGGCCCAATAAGCAGCAACCCTAAAGCAATTTTTATTTAAGCCCAAATATATGGCCCAATTTCACTTAAACCTTCTCTGTCTCCACTCCACGCCCGTCATAGGAAGTCGGTGATTCCAACTAGTGTCAAGTGAGTCACTAGATGTTCCACACCAGCCCACGACCACCACAAAAATCGCTGACAGTACCAAAGAAGTCAAAAAAAAAACCTCAATCTAGAAGAACAAACGATTAAGATACCGATTAGAAATTGGCTGTGAAAGAATCTCAGCGCAAAGCTGTCGACCAGAAATTGGTTGACCTAGAATCTCAAACAAATGTCGTCAAACAAAGGTCGTCGACAAGAAATTGATCAACCCAAAATAAAAAATAAATAAATAAGTCAAAACGAACTAAAAGCCTCCCACTACATGACGAGTAAAAGCAAAACCGAAAGAAAATTGAAAATTCAGCTATGAATTCGAAAGGTATGGCTCTGAAGCCATGAAATAAAGAAAGAAAATAATTTCTTAATATATATTCCATATGAACGATACATATACATATACCTATTGAGAAAATTATATTAGGAAAATATACTAATTAGAAATCCCTATAATTAAGAAAATTCTTGTAATTAAGCTTATAATTTATTTACGCTTTCAAACATTATCCATTGACGGACCCACATGGGGTCATGTGGGGTCAAGTGACCACACAAAAAATTTTGACTTTTTTTTTTCAAGAATTATGTAATTGCTTTTTTTTTTTTCAACAAGATTCTAAAGATGACCGGCTATTATTATGCCAAAATTAAATGGTCATTCCACATAGGTGACCTCGACCAGAAGGTCTTCCTGCCCTTAAAGGAGTTAAGTGAGGCAAATAGGCCCCAACTGGGAAGGTCTCTACCGCATTATAGAAAAATTACAACCTGGTACTCACAAAATTTAAGACCTAGATGGGAAGATGCAACCTCATCCATGGAACATTGAGCATTCAAGGAAATGCTATCAGTGAGGAAGTCTCACCATTTAGCTTAACGAGTTTTCCTTGCTCTTGTAAGCTTGTTATGTTCTATAAAATGTCTTTTATTACCAAGTTTTCACACTTTGTTACTAAGGATATCCACTTGGAGTGGTGAGAGGCATCTCAGCCAACTGGCTCCTCAACCAGTTGCCTCCACATTGGACCCTGTACGAAGATGATGCCTCCTACGGTTGTGCCATCTACCTGGAAGAAGCCCTTGCCATGGATGCATACTCTCATGCAAAAATGTCCACTTCATAAGAAGAGGTAAGAGACGCCTCAACCAACTGGTTCCTAAACCAGAGGCTTCCACCTCGAATTTCCTACAAAGATGATACCTTCTACAGCTGCACAATTCACATGGGAGAAGCCCTTGCCTTGAATGTGCACCCCCATACAAGAGTGTACACTTCGTAAGGAGATGTGAGAGGCACCTTAGCCAATTGGTTCCTCAACTAGAGTCCTTCACATCAGAAACCCTATGATGCCTCTCACGGCTACACCATCTACCTAGGAGATACCCTTGTCATGGATGTGTACTTCTTATGCTAAAATGTCCACTTCATAAGAAGAGNCCAGAGGCTTCCACCTCGAATTTCCTACAAAGATGATACCTTCTACAGCTGCACAATTCACATGGGAGAAGCCCTTGCCTTGAATGTGCACCCCCATACAAGAGTGTACACTTCGTAAGGAGATGTGAGAGGCACCTTAGCCAATTGGTTCCTCAACTAGAGTCCTTCACATCAGAAACCCTATGATGCCTCTCACGGCTACACCATCTACCTAGGAGATACCCTTGTCATGGATGTGTACTTCTTATGCTAAAATGTCCACTTCATAAGAAGAGGTGGGTGATGCCTCAAACAACCGATTTATTAACCAGAGGCCTCACCTCAAACCCCCTACGAAGATGATGCCTTCCACGGCTACACCATCCACATTAGAAAAGCCTTTGCTATGGATATGCCACTCATATGCAAAAAAGTGTTAATAGTGCCTCGAAGAGAGAGATTAAGCTATTTGGAAGGGGCCTACCTAAAACCTTGCAAGGCATACAAATTATTAATATTCTCATAAAAGTAAATCGAAGCATTAACACTTTGTTAAAAGTTCGGTCTAGATTTCACCAAATCGAGGTGATATGTC
>CAIGRL010011678.1:0-12922 GCA_903798325.1 Fraxinus xanthoxyloides | reverse complement strand
TAACATCAATGTTAAGAAAGTTTCTCATGAAATTTTAGAGCAGCAATATTTGGTAGATGAGCTTGCTTATGCTTTTTTCTTGAACTTGTTGAGTGAAATATTTTCACTAAGTTGCATTGCGTGAAGAACACAGTGCAAGATTCGAGAATGATATGGTCAAATCCTACAACTAAGTAATGGGGTCGAGCCTTATTATGTTTTAATTATTTTCTCGCACTTTAAACCATTAGGTGCATTTAGTGTAATTAATATTAGGACTTTTAATTTTCATAATTATATTTTAATTTTCCATTATCTAGAATTCAGTCGCTATCCAGATTTTAATTATTGCTTTAAATATGGGTTGTAAACTGTTATGTGAAAATATCTTTTTAATAAAAACTATCATAAATGTACGATTCGTTAACAAGCAATATAAAATTAACTTTTTTTAGTATGAGTATCATCCCACGAAAATTGATTAGTTCAATTTCTATTATTGTGACCTTAACTGAAACAATAAAATTGAAGTAGTGTTGTAATGAAATTATAACTAAATCAATCTAATTATGCAATGATTAATAATTTAACTAAACTGAATGCAAATAGCGTTGAATGTAATTTGAAGTTTTTCAATATATGATGAATGTACTAGGATCATGAATCCCTAAGTAATAATATTTTAAACCTAGTTTTACACTTTGACACATGATTGAAATATTGACGAATCAATACTTCTAAATTATTTAACAGTCTCTCTCGAATAAAGTCAAACAGATTCTCATATATAACCCAACTATATCGATATGACATATGTGAACATACAAGAATGCATGAGTTTTTATGAACACTTAAATATTCATATAGGGTATAACGATATATTTCTATCTCATATCGAACTCTATGATGTTTTATACCATGTCGAATATATTTTCCTTCTTTCGAATGCATGAAATATATCACCACACTCACACAATTAACGTGCACAATAATCGTGGAGAAAATAAATACATATAAACCATTCATATTACATAATTTATCGTTCCCTAGTACAGAATTAATCTAATTTAGTATGATGGAAAGAAGAAAATCAGAAACAAAATAAAGAAACGACATCATCAATTGAATTCTTGACTTTAGTCTTCGCTTCGTAGTGTTCTTCGCGCTATTGCGCTTTTTCTCTTTTCAAAACCCGTATGCATCTTTTTTCTCCCCGTTCTAGATGGCTCTAGGGCTTAAATAATATCCAAGGATTTTGTTTCCATACGACTTTCACGCGTACAAGGAAGTTAGAAAATTCATGCTGAAAACTAACTATGCGACCGCATAGTTTAATATTATGCAACCGCGTAGAAGAGTGGAAAGTGCCCCTGGGATTCCCTGATCCAGCCCTTGCGACCGCATCAAGATTTGGGCAAGGTGATTGCATAGCTTAAACAATTTCCAAAATCTTGCATTTTGGTCCCTGAACTTTCATTTTTCTTTCATTTTAGTCATTTTCTACTTGTTTCTCCTAAATTTTGTCACATTTATCAATGTTGTCCTGCAAAACGTAAATTATATAGAATTAAAGCTATATTTCAACATAATAATCAACAATTTTCCATATTTCATAGTCAAAATAAGTGGGTAAAACGCACTTATCCTAAATCTTAATGGCATGAGGTGGTTTATGAATTGAAATAAAATATTAATTGTTGAAATCTTCTCAAATTTATTAAATTTTCGGAATTTGATATTTAAAATCAATAAATCCAATTATCTGTATTCACACACAAATCAAAGAGTTTTTATGCCTAAATTTCTGATATTCTTAAGAATATTAAACAAAAAAAAAAATGAAGGTGATCGTATTGCAATATTCTTTAAAATTAATGAAACTTCGATAACATGTTTCTCACTTAATTATCTCTTCCACCACACTACAGCAATTGATACTTATTATTTGGTTTTAGTAGTTCTATGGTATTATGGACTACAAGTCAAAAAGTTTACTCCATGTCAAAATGGATTTATAGCGTCTTAGTTAAATCCAAAATTGAATATCTTCTGGTTAAAGTAAATAATATCAATGGATTTTGCTTGGACATCTGGTCATTACTTTATTGCCGATTATCCTTTTTCTGATTTGACAATAATGCAGGTATGTTAGGTGCAATGGCTTTTCATTGTTACAAAACTCAGGCTGAGGTGAGAGCTTTACAGAAAGTCTTGGCGGCCATGCGGTCGATGAGACTGAAAAATTCTAATTTTCCAATGATGTTCAGATATTTTAATTTAAACTTATTGATGCTGATTTCATCAAAGTTCTTGCTGAAACTAATGGATATTTGTTGAAATTTACTGAAGATTGCTGCTTACTCTGAATTTTGTCAAATATAGCGTGTATTGAAAATATTCGCTATTGGTTGTAGTGTTTACTTGGAGGAAAATTACAGCAGAGATCTTAAACTTTTTTAAAAAGTTCATTGCGATACCAAATCTTTAATTCAAAGAGATACGTCTCAAATCTTTCAAAAATACACAGTGGAATGACCTCTGAACGATTTCCAACCAAAAAGTTGTTAGTTGACCAAAAGTTAATCATATGACATTAATCTGATCAATTTTAAAATGACAAAATGATAACTTTATATTTTTTCACATAAACAATTAAAATATTTAAATAAAAGCGAAGAAGAAAGAGAATAAAAAAATGATATTTCTTTTTTTCCCCACCTCATTATTGAGATTAGTAACCCTATATTCTATTCCACAAGAGTATTCAATTCAAACAAATATATATATACAGGATTTTTAGAGGTTCAAGTCAACATAAGATTGTTTCCTTACTTTATTGTAGTAATTCACTAGGATAAAAAAAGTTTTGAGAAAATTATACATTATATCTTCTCTAACATCTCTTTATTATAATTTTTTTAAGGTGATAATAAAATCTTAATGACGGTTCCCAATTTATAAAATAAATTAGGGTAAAATCGAAATAATAAGTATAAAATTTCTAAATTGTCCTTTTCAAATTTCGGTCTACCTTTACACCCGAAGCCTCCTTCCAACCTCACAACCACGCCGCAGAGGTCGGTCCACTTATTATCTTCGTACAGCGACAATAATTAGACTCTACAATTTAACAATCCCCAACTTAGAAACTAATCCACCATTAATAACTCAAGTGTAGTTGCAACAACTTAATCCTCAAAAGATAAGTCCAACTGAAGTTGCACACAACTTTAGCTCTTCGATTGAAATAGTTTTGTCGACAAGTCTGCCAAATTCTGATTGACTTGAATCTTCTCAAGTATAAAGATTCCATACTCCAAAGTTGATTTGATAAAGTGATAATTTACACGTATATGTTTCGTCCTTACATCATAAATATTATTCTTTGTTAAGTGAATAACACTCTAATTGTCACAATATAACATTGTCTATGCTTGTGACCCAATTCTTCCAAGAAAGTATACAACTATATCATCGTTTTGCTAACTTCAGTCAAAACAATATACTCAACCTCAATAGTGAAAAGAGCAAATATCTTCTACATCTTAGACACTCAATTAACTGATGTACCACCCAAAGTGTATACATTTTTAGTAGTTCTCTTCTCGTCATCAATATCTCCTATCATATCCGCGTCTACATATCTCTGTAATCCCAATATTTATCTTTTAAACACACAAGGCTGAATCTACAGTACATCTCAAGTATTTGAAGATCCACTTTATTGCCTCACAATATTGTTTACCTAGATTACTCGTATATCTAACAAACTTCTACTGGATTTGCCATGTTTGATCTCGTACACACCGTGGCATACTTAAGATTGCCATAGCAAAAGCAAAAGGCAACTTAACCATGTAGTTTCGCCTCTGCTCTGTAGAGGGATTGCTCATTGAATAGCCTAAAGTTTTACTAGCCAAAGGAGTACTAACTTACTTTGCAACATCTATCATGAAATTTCTCAACACCTTCTTCACATATTCTTCCTGTGACAGTTTTAAGATGTCACTTTCCCTTGTAATTCTCATCCAAAAAATTTGTTCTATAACACCCAAATCTTTCATTGCGGACTCGTTGGATAACTACTTTTTCAACTTGTCTATTTCTTGTTTGTAAGCACATGCAATCAACGTGTCATCAACATATAGCCACAAGATACTATAGGAGTTACCAAGGTTCTTTAAATATACATGTGACACTTTATGAAGTCATTAAAATTAACAAAACTATCAAACTTTTTATACACTCTCTCTCGAAACATGTTTAAGAACAAATTCTTTTGAAGTCTGTATATTATTTTTCCCTTTTCTTGTACCTCGAAACCTAGTGGTTGCATTATGTACAAAACTTAATCCAAATCACCACAAAGAAACTTGATTGATTCATCATCATGCACTGCTTCATTATAATTTTCTAAGTCACCTCTATTAGTCAATAAGATATAATGCATAGTTATACTCGATAGAAATTACCAAGGTAAAATTGAAAATCCTAACTACTTAATCCCATTAGTATTCCACGAAATCTCCACGTGTCAATTGTGTTAAGTAGATTTTAGTAGAATTTTATTTTAAACTCACTCCTTAAAACATTAATCGGTAACATTAGTTTAATTTGAAGCTAGGTTTGGAATAAAAATTGATAGTAAGCAATCAGTTTATTACTTGTCACTATGTCATACACTAGCGTATTAGATGAAGACATAGAAAATTTACTTTTGGTGCTTTAATCAGATATTTCTTTTATGATGGTCCTCATGATCTATGTAGGATTCTCTTACCCCACTTTCTGAATTAGAATCTGTCAATTAAGTTAAAAGACTTTCTTTCCATTAGGAATACATATCTAAGTTCGCTTCCTCTTTATTTTCTGTGTCATCTTTATGACTTTATCCTTGCATTTGAAACGGTCACTTTCTCGCCCTCCATAATGCAAACTTCTTGCTTTAAGGATTGCTAGCTGGCTGTCAATGTAACGTAGCATTCTTCTTTCTCGTAATTATCATGTCTATTTAAATTAATTGCATTATTATTATTTTGTCGTGACTAACTTTGTTGTTGCGGTAAAATGTAACTCGAACGCCCTAAACGAGCAAAGTGCCTAATAGTTTTAAATTAAACATAAATATAGTTTTGTTAAATTTATAATATTATTATAGGATATTTTTATTACACTTTATGCATTATGAAATTTGGTTGATGGAGTCAAATGGGATGTTTTAATGGTTTGTTGGCACGAAATGGGTAAATTGATAGGGTCAAGTAATGTCCTCCTACAATCTATCAAAATAGCATAATTATTATCATTTTAATTCCTCAAAGCCAGGTTTTACAAATTTATTTCTGTAATTTACCTGACTTTAATTTGCACTTTTGCTGACGTGTGATTCTTGGTTATTAATCAACCCCTTAAATGAATAATTATTTCATAGTTGTTAATTTTTAACTTCCATTTGTGCCCCTAATGTCTAGTGACGGACCCAGAATCTAAGGTCAGTTCGGGCGGACGACGGACGTTGACCATTCAACGTCGACAATCAGTTATCGTAAAAGCAATTTCGTTTAATAATATTTAATTATATAATATTAAAAATCGTTCCATAATCTACAATTGTAAGTGTGCAACATAAATCAATGAACTTGTTTCTCATAATCTCATACACTAATTTCTCATAATCTCACTTCAAATTTATGAACTCGTTCCAAATCAAAATCAAAGTGCAAAAGTGCCAACATTCATAAATCCAATTTCGAATCCAAATTTCCTATAAATCCAATTCCAATTCCAAATCCAATTCCAATTTCCTCAAGTTCCATATCCAATTCCAAATTTTCAATTCCCCCAATCCCAATCCCAATTCCAAATCCAATTCTAATTTCCCCCCAATTCTTGGTTTATTATTTTCTAATTGGAGCATATAATTTATTAAAGAATGATCGAAGGTTAAAAAAAAGTTCCAATTCCCCCAATTCCAATTCATAAATCATATGTGAAATAACACTAAAAATTATCATAAATCATGATTTCTTAACTCATATATAGAAAATAAAACCAAAAACAAAACAAAACAAAAATGTAAATAGAAAACTCACGAGCACGTTGATGTAAAGTGAGGAAGTCAGCTCACTAGCTCAGGAAGCTGGACCTGTAACGCCCGTTCAGGCTTTCACAAGTACGACTGGCATCTGGCAATAGCTGGTCGGTGGTGGTGATAATTCACCGGCAGAGTCGCGGACGGGATAAAAAATCCAATCACCAGGAGGAACTAATTTTGGTTTAATTGAATTAGGGGAAAATGGGTTGGGCACTTGGGCTACACTTATATATAATTAACGATTGGGCCGCCAAATAAATGGCCTAACCCAATTACAAAATAAAAAAAGGCTGCCCAAGTTAGAAATGGCCCAATTACAAAATAAAAATAGACATAGGCTGGGAGGCTGGGCCACAAGTGCAACGACCCAATTCAAAACAAAACCAAAAAAAAAAGAAAGTGAAGAGGAAGAAGACGAACCAGAGCTATTTCCAGAATACCATGCGCGTCAATAGTCCCCGTCTTCTTCCCAGAGGCTAGAACTGTTCCGACGGAACCAGCACTCGCAGTCGCCTTCCCTGGCCGGGTGCTGGGTCCGTCACTGACTATGTCGATGTATATGTTGTTGGTGAGTTAAATGGAGTAGAATTGGATTCTCATAAATGAGCAAGTGTCACAAGTTATGTGCTAATAAAATGTAAACATTAGCTAATAAAATTGGCTCTCTAACATTTTTTGTGCAAAGTTGTTTCTAAAATGGGATTTAATCATTTGCGTAGTATGAATGCTACACTTGAAATTATAAATGGTTCAACCTTAATTATATAGAATTTGGTATTCGATATAGCAGTTGTGATGGGATTCAAGGTGTCGTTTCAACGAGGACAAGTCCGAGGAAGGATCTGTTGATTGTCGAAGTAGGACTGATGACACGATCGAAGAACAAAGTGGGTGAAAGAGGCTATGGCATTGCTTGTTCAAGCTATGGTTGACGATATGGTGATCGTGACGAAGAATAGGGCAAGTTCCATGTTGTGGTCGATGCCGAAATCGGATTGGACAACATTGATTCAAACAGTCGAAGAAGGAGGCAAAACTTTGCACTATGCGAACGCATAGGGTAACACAACATGCGGTTGTATGGTGCCATACTGTGGCTTGAAGGTCTCAATTTTTGAGACCTATGCGACTGCATAGGTTAACCCCATGCGGCCGCATATCGTTAAATTTTGCAGAAAGTTTCATTTTTCGTGTTTTTCCTTAATTTGTTAGAATTCTATTAGATTATGATTTTTAATAGTTTTGGCAAGTTAATTTTGATTTTTCTTTATTTCTATGGTTTAGTATAAATACTATTTCCATTCAATGTAAACTTTAGTATTGCTAGATTAATATTTGATGTTTTGTAGTATCAATGTTTCGTTTTTATATGTTGGGTTGCATTGATATTACATCTTAATTTAGCTTATGGTATGAAACTAAAATGATGTGTTATGTGTTATAACTACTTAGATTAACTACTTGAATTGCTTTTAGTCTTATTGTTGTTTCACATACGTTTTACATTGGATATTTGAGTTATCTATTTCATAAAACAGGTTTTGATAAAGGAAAAGCAGAATTCAATCAAGACAGTTAGAGTTGGTAGTGTCGTCATTGAGTCCGTAATTTTTTCGCTATTACCTTGACTTTGGATTGTAGTTTTCTCACAAAATGTCAAATGGGAAGCTTGTTAGGTTTTGATAGTTTATGATGTAATTGGCAAGTTTATGAACAAAAAAGACTAAATTGAATAGGTTATAAAAGTCAAAGAGTAAGTCGAAAGTTTTGTATTTTAATTGTGTAGGTTCTAGGGTTCGAGCTTCAAGAAAAGACAAAAAAGAAGTCGTAATTTTGCTAGACTGTTGTCGGGATTTCTCTCAAGCGACAAAAACATAAATATTTTCGTTAGACTGTCGTCACGTTCTCGCTCGAGCGATAAGTCGTCGCTCGAGCAAGAGTTAGCCAAGAATTTTTTAATTGCAATTTCAAGGTTTTTTATCCGACACATTTAACCATAACCCTATCATATTAATACCATTACGCTACAGAGACTTCAACCTTCATTGATTTGATTGTACTTGGCGGAGAAAACATCAGTTCCAATTAATCCAAATACCAATCTTACTGAGGAACATGAAGTTCTTTAAGAATCCATAGGAGATAGATTAATCCACAAAGCCTGACTTCAACCTTCATTGATTTGATTATACTTGACGGAGAAAATATCAATTCCAGTTAATCCAAATACCAAGCTTACTGAAGAACGCGAAATTCTTCAAGAATCCACAAGAGATAGGTGAATCCACAAAGTCAGGGATTAGAGAATCCATGAGGGCTTTGATATTGCAGTCAAGGAGTTGATGTAGGAGCGCGCAATCTATGAGGGTTGTCAGATTGTAGTCGAGAGTTGATGCAGGGTCACGCAATCCAGGAGGACTGTATTAACTTAATTCAGGAGGTCATAAAGTTCGTGTCGTCGTTTTTTCTGGCGGATTGTAAGTTCGATAGTTTATAGTGGATTTTGACTGGCAAAGCGCCCGGTGTTTTTACCCAATTAGGGTTTCTCCGTGAACTTTCCGCATGTTTTTTACTGCTTTATTTACTGTTTTCATATTCTGCGGTATTCAAACATATGGTAATTGAGTTGTATGCTTAACCATCTAGAGATGATTAATTAGTGATTTGTTGCTAGTTAATTACAATTTTTAATTCAGCATTCGCACTTATTTACCTTCCTTTAGGTGTAGTTTGGGTCGAACTACGTAAATTTCAATTTTGAAGTTTGCTTTTATTATTTTAAATAAACTATGTAATTTTTGTACATAATTGTTTACGATTTTATAAATTCCGCAAAATTATGATATCAATTAAGCTTAATTAATGTTATTAGATTTTATCTAATTTGATGCATTTATTTCTAAATTGAAAATTAAATGCTGACGCTCATAGGTTTAGAACAAATAAATAAAGTCGGAATCAAAATGCAAAAGAATAAAAAGTTGGGGATGGCGGCTGCAAGTTTTCTATTCTAATGGTTCAACAATTATGGTCTTTTGAGTTGTGAATGAATCGTTATTTTAATTGTTTTACTTTTATCAATGTACTGGGATTATTATTTGTCATTGTGCTGGACCTGGTAGCTTTTTTCTTTATGTTGATTATTCTGCATTTTTGGAATGGACGAAAAGCCAGTCATGTCCAATGAATGATGAGGATTTAAAGTAGGTTTAGACTCGTGTACCTAGCCTTTATCTTTTCCTTTCCGCGTCTTTTTTTATTTTATTTTTTTGTCCTCTTTAGGTCGATTTGGATAGCTATTATCGTAAAATTACGTTGGTATTATGTTTCTTTTGTTTTTTTAGTTGAATTATCAAAATCAATTGACTCATCATTTGTTTACCAGGTAGGTATCTCGCAAGAAATCGAACCAGAATCGTGTGGAGAAAAAAAAATTCATATAATAGACGTTAAATTTATTATCGTTTAGCGTTTTGTTCCACGAATAATGGGGGCCTTGCTTTAATTTTCTTGTTCTGTTGTGCAACACCTAACAAAGTGCAGTTCAACAAATGCTGACATCAAACCCCACAATACTTTTGGCTCAATGAAGAAAGCAGATTGAATCACTGTGAAGCTCCAGTAGTCGATACTCTAAAGCTCCAATGCTTGGTCTAATAATTACTTGAATGGTGGGCCGTAGTTGTCTATTTTGGGTTGTAACCTACATTACTTTTACCTCTGTCACAAAAAAGTAGGTTATTAATGTTTGTGAATGATCTGATTTTGATGGAAACTTGAAAAGGAATTTGAAAAATCTTAGTCCACTGGTTAGTCTATAAAATATGTATATAATCAGTCAAGATAAAATATCCTCTCCACGTTACCCCCATCCAATTGGAGCCGATCTTTATTCTTAAGGGATTTGAAATGTTTGGGACGTTTAATACATTGAAAAGGGCATGTTATTTTAGGCAAGACTAGGACAACTAATGTAGGATAATTAACTTTAGAGTTTGAAGAAGAAATGGATAAAAATTAGCTAAAAGAATTGCTGCTCCGTAGAAAGGGACATAACACTTTTTTTTTTTTTTATATAACTGTGGATATCCACACCAATTTGTACGCACATCGACTAATCACACGGAGCATTAAAGTTTACGGTCGGTGGCCCTTAGGGGATTCGAACTGGTAACCATTAGGGAGTAAACTCAAGGCCTGATCAATTGAGCAAATCCATTGGACATAACTTTTAGTTCGGGTATCAGATTTTTTATTATAATGTGTTTTCGGAAAGGATTTTCAGTGCTTCGTACCGTCCCAACCCGGAGCTCCCCGACTAACGTCGTTTCCATCCTCAAATTCGTTGTTTAAGGCACGTGGCGGGCAGTTGAAGTTTTATCATTTTTTTTTTACGTTTTTAGTTGTTTTGATTTAGTGGATGTCTATTTTGATCTTTTTGTTTAAATTATGATTTTCAAAGACTATTTAAAGGCGCTTTGTTATCAGAATAAAGACCATTCATTTTGGTTTGCTATTATTTTTTGTGGATCCCAGTTTTTACGTGTTTGGGGATTACGACAGTAAAATCTTAAACTTCCGTTCTGCGTCAACAACAACACGTCTAAATCATTTATGACACTTAACATACAAGGATTTGATACGTTTTGTTTTAGGCAAGACTAGGGTGATAGCATGCCTTACCTTTTTATGCCCTTCATAGATGAGGAAAAATTTCAATAGATTAAATAAATGAGCATATAAGGTGTTTATTTGTTATATTTAGTCAATTCAATATATTTTTGAAATGCACTAGGCATGTCCTCTTCAAGGCCTTGAAAGGTACTATTCTTAATTCCTCAAATGTGCCCTCGCCTTTTTGAATAGTTTAGTTACAATTAGTAGGTACAATCACCTTATCAATGGTAGTTTCAACGCACGAAACGAAAAAGATTATTGGATATAATTGCTCCAATAGATGAAACGCAACATGCTTATAGAGTGTAAAAAGAATTTGAAGTACCAAGTGGCTGCTAATGAGGTCCCACTGCCGTGTTATAATCAATATGATTTCTCCATGTGAAGTGCCACTCCAATTCTTTTTCAAGCTAACTTTATTCAAGTTCTTGACTAAAGATTAAAGTTTCTATTTATTGAGCAAACAATGTGCTTGTATCTATTTATAGTTAATACAAAACTGTCACTAGGGTTTTGTCTCATTACAGTGGCCCTCTTCCATGTGATAAAAAAGTCTATCACCAATTTTATGATATTACTAAATCTAAAAGTTGTAGGTTGAGTGAGACCCTAATTAGTAAGCCATCAAAACATATCTCTTTTCAAGAATGACATGAGATAAGGTAACTCGATGAACATCGTGAAGTACTCTATGAAGGCATGAAGGATTGTTGGATCCCAAGTTTAATTCTTGCGAGTGATGAAATATGGGGTGCATCAAATGAAAAGTCGAAAAATTGTCACTATCATAGTAGAGGAGTTAAATATGGACGAATCAGATATACATATTTCACAACTTTCCTTTCCTACCAATGAAAATTAAAAGTCTGACTAGAAGACATGGTGATCAAGGATCTTATAAAAATATATTGTTAAAATTCACTCGTTTCTCAATTTTTTGGTAGTGTTGGGCCTATGAAATATGCATTTTCTTTCATGCTATTCTCTCAATCTTCAACTAGAATTCAAAGAGAAAATAGTCTTATTCCAATAGGTGGCCACTATAATATGTATATAATCTCTTATCCTCTCCACGTTACACATCCAATTGGAGTCAAGCTTGTTAATTCTTTAGGAAGGAATTTGAAATGTTTGGGACATGTTGGATACGTTGAATAGAACATGTTGCTTCAGACAAGATTAGATTAAGATTTGACAGTACGTCTAACATTTTTATGCCTTCATAGATGATGACATCCCTATTAACTAAAGAAATGAGATTATATTTTTGCTGAATCAATGTATCAAATACGGCTTTTGAAACATCTTGAACACGCCCTCTTCAAGGCAATAAAAAGGTCTTATTCCCAATTCCTCAAATACGTACCTGCCTTTTCAATTGTTTGGATTACAATTACTAGGTACACTCACTCGAGGAATAGTAGTTTCAATCACGTGGCAAAAGGCCATTGGGTATAGTTTGCTCCAATAAATGAACGACATACACAATATAGTTGAGAGTAGAACAAAATTTGAAGTATCAATTGTGTCTCCTACTCACGTCCCACGCCCCTGTTACAATCAATCCGACTTCTCCACACACTCCAATTCTTTTTCATAATTTTTTTTTTTTTTTTGAGAAATAATACCCTAGCAATGATCAAAATCTAACTATTTAAAGATCCTCTTAAGATTCCCTTATCCTTCCTCTTTTGTCCAACCATCCAAGTAATTCAAAATAAATAAATAAGTAAATAAATTACAGTTGCTACTGATTTTTTTTGGCACATTTTCCCAGTTGGGCTCCTCTTCGTAAACTTAATCCCATATTTGTCTATCACTAAGTAGTGGTGACAAAAAAAAAAATCCGTCCAATCCTGTTCCGTCAGGCAAGGTTGGTGGGGTGAGTAGCGCCGCCCCAACAAGAATAAAAATAATAATTAACTATAAATTTTTAAAAAAATTAGTTAACTGAAAATTTTTGAAAAATAAATGAGGGCAGGCCCGTGCCCTTCCCTCATAAGGCAGGTGTACCCCCACCTCGCTGCCATTTTTGCACTAAAGCACGGAAATGCACTTTGGAATATTGAATTTTTTTGAAAATGTGTGATTAAAAACAGAAAAATTTTGAACTTTTGTATAAAATATTTTATTGTGAAGACGTATGGATGAAAATGAGTTTGAGGGAAAAAA
>CAIGRL010011658.1:0-10232 GCA_903798325.1 Fraxinus xanthoxyloides | reverse complement strand
TCTAGGGAATTGGTTTTCTTGGTTTTGGCGCTCACGTTTCACTTTCCTCGATTTTTTTTTCTTTGCAATTGGATTAAATTCTATCAACAATGGTAAAAAAAAAAAAAAAATTCTCTTTAATGAACAATTTCCATGCAAAACAAAGTCAAATAAATGGTATTCGGTATGATAATTTTTTTAATTTTTTTGACAATTGAAACAAATTCTAGACCCAATGATAGAAAAATTATTACTTTCATAAACCATTTTTATAAAAAACAAAGTCAAACGGATACAAACTTTCAACATTTTTCAGGTGAAATTATACCAATCAAACACAATTAATTACAATTTCCAATAAAACAATTTCTAAACAATTCAATTCTCTAAAATTCATTTTATTTCCACCAATTTTTCACATTTGAAATCAAACGGACCTTAATCTACATAACTAAGTCTCTAATAATACCACAAAGGTAGTTTTTCAAATACTTTTTATTTATTAATATCTTTTGAGTAGTGGTTAATCAAACATAATAAATTAAGTCATACTTACATCTAAAGACAATAAATATAATTCAAAAATCAAGATCGATCATAATAATAAATATTTAAATCCAACATGTTTATCTTTTATGTCAAAAGTCGAGGGAGGAACCTATTCTATAAGATGCCAAGTGGATAATTGAAACTATATACCATCCACCAAATGTGAATACCAAAACACTCCTAACTACTTTTCATACTTAATTTATTTATCTCGATTAGAACTATCCATCACTAGCCATTATAAAAAGTTTTGAGTAATACCTTTTTTTTGTTTTGTTTGACCCACGTTGTCTATAAGAAAATAAGTTTTGTGACGTTAAAAGATAATTTCACACTGTGTCAAACTAGATTACAGACACCAAAATTGGTTCAAAATATTTAACAAAAAATCACGATTGTCAACCACCTGATATGTTCCATTCGTCTTCTTAACATCCATCTCAAAATTCCCAACAATTTTCCCCGCTCGTCCTTATTGGCCTTAATTGAAAGGAAACTGGAAATACTGGAACCTATTTGCCCAAGTTTTACTAGTTTAAGAACTCATTCATAGCTTATTAATTATCGTCAACATGAAGTCTATTCTATATCAATATTTAAATATAATAAATATAACTACAATATATGCACCTAGCTATCTAACTACCGATCCTCGTGCAATTTTATCAGAGTAATTAATAAGCACTAGCGTGGCATCTTCCCCTTTATTTAAATCTTTTAATTTGGTCAACCATTTCAGATATAAATATGAAATTTTGCATGAAAACACCAAGTTGTTTACATTTGGGTCAATTTTTATTGAAGATTAAATTTTATTTATATAATATTATCTTCTTCTTATTCTTAACATCTGTGTCTCGGACAATTATCGAGTAAAGGCACATGGAATTGAGTATTTATATTGAAAATATAAATATTTATTTCTCAAAAATTAATCAAGAAAATGTATGAGGAGTTGACGATTAAAATCCAATTCAAAGCAAAAAATAAAAATAAAATTAAATGTTAAATAAAGGCTTAATTTGTCCTTTTTGTATTTTTTAAATGAGATAGATGAGATACAGAAAAACAGAGTAAATTACGTGAAAAATAAAAACATCATCTACTTAAAGAAAATATTTTTCAAGGAAAATATGGTCACGTGACCAAAAATAGAAAAATATTTTATGTGAATTTTTTTTCAATCAAACAGTATAAAAGTATGAAATTAGATGAAAAAAAAAACTATTTTACATGAAAAATATTGACTATCAAACCTATCCTAATGGATGAAGTTGAACAGTCAGATTTGCTGAGATTAGTCAAATGTACACTAAAATACATGTTATTGCAGCACCAAGTGCATATATATAAATCTAAAACTCACCTAATTATATTTTGTTTTATATGGACCGGGCCTTCTACCATTTACCACAATATCACTAAATAACAAAAAATACTTACGTATCAACTTCTTGATTGTTATATTCTTTTAACTTTTGTATTTGGTCAACCATTTCAGAAATAGAGATGAAAGTCCCATTTGAAGAAAAAGAAAAAAAGAAATTTCAGAAATAGAGATGGAAATGAAGAAAACTTGCATGGAAAACACCAAGTATTTTGCCAATGGTGTTGTTAGGTCTCTATTTGTAATTGACTATTCTTTAGATCAAATTAAAGTGATGAAGTTGTAATTAAAGTCTAAATGGTTAAAGACTGACAGTATAATCCTTGCAGGTGTAAAAGGTGTCCAAAAAGATAACATATGATCAATGAAATGTAATTAAAAATCACAAGAGCGTCAAAGTGTTGTACAAGTTTTGCCCCCAAATTCTCAGTTACATGTTCGATGCATTTTTCACATAAAAAATATTCGAATTTGAAAATTGGTATTCTAGAGGAATTGTAGCCCTTTGATTACATTTTCAATGCACTTTAATCTTTCAATCAGACATCGAGTGACAAAATTATAACAAAAATATTGACCGCTACTCACGGACTGCTCGCTAGCCGCCCAGAAGGCGCTCAAGCGACGGTTCAACAGACAAAAATCCTAATTCGTGTAAAAGTTTTATTTTTCTATCTCAATCGCCTTCAAACACTTCCATTATAAGTATACAATCCATGTAACGTCCCAAAGTTTGATTGAACATTATATTCATTATAGAGATGATTCTTTGAAGATCACAAACTCATTCCAAAAGATCTTTTGATTCAATCACAAATATAGTTTCCATATTTGTTCCCAAATATTATTTTCCATTGGTTGAGCCTTTGTTTTAAGTCAAGAATATTCTTTGAAGATCCATTACATATTCTAATAATTTTTTGTCTCAGCCACAAATTAAAATACAAAGTTTAAACGTTAAACAAAATCCTACCTTCATCTATAAATCTTCAAAGCACTAAGGAAAACATCACTTGTACAATCGAGGTTGACAATTTCTCATGGTGGTGAATCTCAATGTGTTTAAAAAAATAAAAAATTAATCATCCACTCACTCCATATGTGAGTAATTGTCAATCGAGGTTGTACAATTAGCACAATTCAAGTACTAAAGTTTGGAAAAGAGATGCTTGGAGTACCGGCATTGAGGAATGAGATTTGTTCTTGGCGATCCAGTGGAGAGAAAAGTGGCACAAAGTTAACCAGAGGAATTCCTTATTATTTAAAAATTTGGTGGCCAAAGTCATCTAAAGTTTAACAATAGTTTTCACATGGGTCAATTTTTATTGCAGATTAAACAGTACAAAAGTAAGAAATTAGATAAAAAAAAAAAAAAAACANTGCGCAGATTCAGGTCTATAAAATATGTATAGATAGTTCACACAATGCACAGGACAGACGGTGGTAGCACGCATGAATCCCATAATTATTTTACTACAATTCTTAATCTTCGTCAATCCGATCTTCAAATCTTTAATCAATTTACAAGAATCCTCAAAAATGCAAAAAAATAAAAAAATAAATAAAAAATTACATAAATCCTATGTCCCATAAGCTCAAAGTCACGAATTTAATTGAAAATAGAATTAAATCAAGATGATGAAGTTATAATTCATCTATCTTATTACATACCCAAAATAACAAATTACATAAAAAAAAAAAAAAAACAAATTTTACATGAAAAATATTGACAATCAAACTCACCCTAATGGATAAAGTTGATAAAGTTGAACAGTCAGATTTGCTGAGATTAGTCAAATGTACACTAAAATACATGTTATTGCAGCACCAAGTGCATATATATAAATCTAAAATTCACATAATTATATTTTGTTTTATATGGACCGGGCCTTCTACCATTTACCACAATATAACTAAATTACATAAAATACTTACGTAGCAACTTCCTGATTGTTATATTCTTTTAACTTTTTTATTTGGTCAACCATTTCAGAAATAGAGATGAAAGTATTTGAAGAAAAAGAAAAAAAGAACATTTCAGAAATAGAGATGGAAATGAAGAACACATGCATGGAAAACACCAAGTATTTTCCCAACGGTGTTGTTAGGTGTCTATTTGTAATTGACTATTTTTTTAGAAAAAAAATTAAAGTAATGGAATTGTAATTAAAGTCAAAATTGTTAAACGTTGGTAGTATAGTCCTTGTAGGTGTAAAAGATGTCCAAAAAGATGACATACGATCAATGTAATGTAATTAGAAATCAAAAGAGTGTCAAAGTATTGTACAAGTTTTTGCTCTAAATTCTCTGTTACATGTTGCGATGCATTTTTCACATGGAAAATATTCGAATTTGAACAATGGTATTTCTAAAGGAATTGTAGCTCTTTGAGCTTTCCAACGCACTTTGAATCCTTCAATTCGACATCGAGAGACAAAGTTATGACAAAAATATTGACTGCTGCTAAAGGACCGCTCGCTAGCCACCCAGAAGGCGCTCAAGCGACCATTTGACAAACAGAAATCCTAATTCGAGTAAAACTTTTATTTTCCGTCTCAATCCGCCTCAAACAATTACATTATAAGCATACAATCCATGGAACGTCGCAAAGTGTGGTTGAACATTATATTCATCATAAAGATTATTCTTTGAAGATCATAAACTCATTTCGAAAGATCTTTAAAGTTAAGAATATTCTTTGAAGATCTATTACATATTCTAATAAATTTCTTGTCTCAGCCACAAATTAAAATACAAAGTTCAAACACTAAACAAAATCCTATCTTCATCTATAAATCTTCAAAGTTCTAAAGTTTGGAAAAGAGGTGCTTAGAGTACTGATGTTGAAAAATGAGGTTTGTTCCTGGTAATCCAGTGGAGAGAAAAGTGGCCCAGAATTATGGGAAGTATAAGCATGCACAACCAAAGGAGTTCCTTATGATTTACAAATTAGATGGCCAGTGTCAGCTAAAATTTAGCAATGTTTGGACTAATCGTAAGTTACATTCTCTAATGGATTATTTACTGATACGTCCCAAATGAAGTACCAATTAATTTTCCTTACTTAGCTTAAACGTGTCGTCTCAAATTCTAGTTCCACTTCATCTTCTAAAAATAAGTTTGTACCTCTTCCGATAAATTCTAAGGTTCAACATTTCAAACCTAGAGTTTCTCCTAGATTCATCTCAATGTGTCACCATTGAGGTAAATTATGACACATAAGACTTAGGTGTCGTGGACTCTTAAGTAGGAACAAGAACAAGAGAGTATGAGTCCTAGATCATAAATCGTCTGTAAAATGTACGTTTTTGAGACCTAAAACTCAAAATTTGAAATCTAAAATTACTCCTAAATTTATTCCCACATGTCATAACTATGGTAAGTTAGGTCACATTAGACCTAAGTGCTGTAAACCCTTCGTTAGGAACAACAAACAAGATTAAACTACTCAAGTTAAATTCTTAACTAATCAAATGAGTTACTTGACTAAGTTGATGACTAAATTGATTGAGGTTACAATTTCTTCTAAGAAGATTTGTGTCAAAAAGCGTGAACTCACAAGTCAAAGTGATGTTTTAAATTGTGGCATTGCTCGCATTGTTCTTCGTGGTAAGAGCACCTGTGTTCCTTATTGATTAAGTTTTTAGGTGTATGCATATGTATTGTTCATTAAATTTACATATTCATGCATGCACTTTATTTTTGTTATTTCTTTTTTTTTTTTTTGTGTGTGCATTATCCCTTTTCTTAAATGAAAAACAATAAAAAAATAAAAATGAAAAAAGAAAAAGGGTTCTTTTTGTTAATATCATTGGACATGCTATTTTGTGATCAAATACTAGTAAAATTTATAAATAGAGAATAAAATTCCCATTAAATTTATTTAGAACTTATTTAGAGTACTTGGTATAGATTAATTCATGTATAGCACACATTAAACTCTTGTTAGTGAGTTTAATCACTTATGCGAGATTTGAGATGCGGTTATTAATGTAGTGAGTTGACTTTGAATATGGATTGGCATTAAACTAGTTAACTTGGCTCTTGTATATTTCTTATAAAAGAAAAAAAAAATTGTGTTTCAAAATGACTGAATTATTGTGATACATCTTATACTTGTTTTCGTAACATGTTTTACTCAAACAATTAAGCATGTTGGATTTCTTAAAATCTGGTGCCCTATAGGCATCTTGCTTTACAATTATCGGCCTAAAACTCATTACATATAGTCATTAAGTATGTTCAATGAAGTTGAGTTTGCACTTAATATACGAAAAAAAAAATGAGAAAAAAAATTATATATATGTTCTTATAGATAGGAAGAGAAAGAAAAATTATATATTGAAAACAAAATTAAGTATGAGCTCTTTTATTTAAAAGGTCCTAGAAGCATTGGATTTGAATATATTTAAGGAAAATTTTTATTCTCTCATCACATGTGTTGCATGATTTTAAGCATTCATGTTCATATTTTTAACTCATTTCTCCTCATGTTATTCATGATTATATTACTTGTTTTCCTTCATTATTCGTGACAAAAAGGGGGAAGTGAGTTATATTTATTTCAGAGAGTTATTAGTATATTAATGAAGGGATTTTTGGATATTTTTTTATATTTAACTTAGAAGGAGTCATAATTATTTTTGATATTTGACTTGGGGGAAATCAAAACATTTTTTGAAATTTTTTTATAGGAATTTTAATATTGATATTGTATTTTATGTTTTGTCAATATTGATATTAATATTCTTTATTTCAATTCTAAGTTATTTATACATGGAATATTTTATGCTTTTTGGTGTTCCAAATCTTTTGCTTGCATTGATTTATGTAACTTAGTTATATTTTTTAATTGTCAGCTTGCTCTTACTTTTCACATGGGATTGGTGTTTCTATGTGTTTCAGGGAAGAGGTAGACAAGATGTTGAAGTAAATCTTAGGAATTGAGTCTTTGGGTAGATTGTTAATAGATTGTTTTGATTTTGAAATAAACGATTTTGTTACGAAATGTCAAATGGAGAGTTAGTTTGGTCTCGATTTGAAATTGACTATTCCTTAAATAAAGTAATATAGTTGTAATTAAAATCAAAATAGTTAAAGGTTGATATTATAGTCCTTGGACGGGTAAAAAAATGTACAAGAAGATCACATATGATCAATGGAATGCAATTAAAAGTCAAATGAGAATCAAATTGTTGCACAACTTTTGTTCCAAATTCTCAATTACAAGTTGTGACGCATTTTCACCTAAAAAATATTCGAAATAGTATTTTTAAAAGAATTGTGGCAATTTGAATTATATTTTCACCCATTTTGAATCACCTCAATCAAAGATCGAAAGAGAAAGTTATAACAAAAATGTCAACCGCTACTTAGGAGCTTCTCACTAGCTACCTAAAAGGCGCTTAAGCAGCAGTTAGATGGATAGAAACTCTAGCTCACGTAAAATTGTTATTTTTGTGTCTCAATCAAACTAACTTCTATTATAAATAAACAAGCCATGAAATGTCCCAAAGTGTTGTTGAACATTATATTCATTATAGAGATAATTCTTTAAATATCATAACTCGGTTTCAAAATATCTCTAAATTCAATCACAAACATATTTTTCATATTTGTTCCCAAATATGTTTTTCATTGGTTGAGCCTTTCTTGTAAATCAAGAGAACATTCTTTGAAGATCCATTATATATAGGGTTGGACAAAACTCTCGAACCGAATTGAGCAGTTCTTCATAAGTTAAATATTCGAAAGGGTATCTGAATCGAGAACCAATGAGTTTAGGTCGGTTCTCGGTTCTAATCCAAGAACAGAAGAATCTAATCTAAATATTTTTTTAATTTTTTATAAACAAATTAGCAAATTAATTAAACAAACCGTCAGTCCAGCCAACGTCAAGTCCAGCCAAATTAATTTTTTGTTAGCCCAACATTTGGGCCTTACCTTTCCTCATTTCCATTCCAATTTCTTTTGGTAAGCAATACACCCATAAACTCAAATCATTTTATAATTTTAAAACATACATCCCCATTTCCAAATCGATTTTAAATCTCCTTCATTTCATCGGTGGCGGTAGCTACTGATTAGATCTCTGAGTGCAGTATAATCATTAAAAAATTGGGCTACATTAATTTGTAAAAATTACGAATAAACATGTCATTAGTTGTATTTATATAGTGTTGTTGTAAATGTTAAAAAATTTAATTATGGTGCGGAATCGAACAGAACCAAACCCGAATTGTTCCATAATTATATTTGGACTTGACGGTTCCATTTATTAAATACCCAAAAAATTTGAGAACCGAACCGACCCATGTCCAACCCTAATTACATATTCCAATAAATATCTTGTTTCAGCCATGGATCAAAACACAAAGTTCAAACATTAAGCAAAATCATACTTTCACTTATAAACCTTAAGAGTTTTAAAGTTTGAAGAAGCGCTTCCAGTTCTAGCGTTGAAGAATGAGATTCATTCTTGATGACCGAGTGAAGAGAAAAGTGATCCAAAGTTTTGGAAAGTGCGAACGTGAACTACCAGAGGAGTTTTTTGGTGATTTACAAGTTAGGTGGCTAGACTCAGTTAATGTTTGACAATATCTAAACTAATTGTAAGTTAATTTTTCTGATGGATCATTTACTAGCAAGTTTGCCTAGAAGTTTTTGATCTTGAGTTGAATTTTCCCCCATGCTCAATTCTTGGTGTTATTTATTTTATTGCTTTGATCTGAGTATTTATTTGATTGATACTTAGGATTAATTTAAATGAATTAATTACCTTAATCATTTAGAAATATTAATTAACTGACTGGTTGTTTGTTATTAATTAATTCCACATTATTGAGACTAAATACAAGGTGTGATTTTCGATAAATATATAGCAATTTGTATTATTTTAATTCTTCTTATTCTTATTTATAACAACTTACTTAGGTAATATGTTGTCAAAAACAATCGCACAAATATGTATGGTCAATAATTTGAGGAAAAAAGGAACTGGCCCGTAACTAAATATTTGGGAAAATTGACAGCAATAGCACCAAATAGAGTGTGTCAACTGTATGAGAATCTTCTTCTATTGTTTACATTTTTTGCGATAGAAAAAAAAAATGAAAATCATATCTCCAAAATTAATTGAGAAAGTGCACTTGAATTAAAATTCTCATAAGATATATACAAAATAAAAACTAAAAATTGGAAGAAAATTAAAGACTTGCAATTTCATTAATTCTTAGTATAATTCACGTCATCATTCAAGATGTTTGATTTTGTTGAAATGATGCACATTTAAATTCGTGTATTTATGTTCACGTGTTGTTGAATACATTTTTGAATGACCAATATTTTCGTATCAATGCATGTCAAACCTGACATTAGATCGTGGTTGGGTTATTCGGGTCCATTCGACGAACTTTTGTTTTTAATTCTTCTTGTAAAAGATTTTTTTGAAAAAGTTACTGAGGTTAGTTTCTTCTAAAAATCCTTCTAACACAAAATAGTTTTAAAAACTATACAAAAATGTTCAAGAAAAAAATTTAATCTCAGAAGCAACTTTTAATTTTTCAAAAACCATGCCAAACATGCCCTATATATCGGACACATTATTACATTTTTTACTCAATATGTTTATCATCATCATATTCATTATCATCATCATCTTCTTCTTCTGAAAACATAGAAAAATTAAAAATAGACACACGTGTCAAGATCCTACATGGTTAAGCTTACTCGTAGGGATAGCAAGAGAGGTGGGCGGAACAAAATATCCATATTTATCACCCCCAGCTTATTAATAATTTTTTTCATAATTTTTAATTTTTAAATACTAATTAAAATTTTAAACACATAATAACAAAATAAAGTAAAATAAAATGAAACGAAATGAAAAATTGGAGCGAGTTTGGGGAATTCGGGGCAAAATCATGTTCTCCATCCCTACCCTGATTACCTAACTGGTTGGTAATTTCCGATCCTTCTTGTGACAACGTAAAGCAGGGCAAAGTGAAGGTGAAGTATTTTGCCATATCAAGAGCTTACTACCTGCCTTTCTGTAGAGAGTAGCCCATGACATAACTCATTCACGACAGTTTTAAGCTTGTTTTGGCCCAAACAATGGCCATAAACTTTGATAACCCAATTAAATTTAAATAATGTTATGTGACACTACTGATACTATTATACCAATCTATATGCCTTTAAGTAATAGGCAGTGCACCAGGGGCGGAGCCAGAAAGATACATTAGGTTGGGCTGAAATTTAATTTTTTTTCAATGAACTTATACCATAAAAGATACTCTAAACCACATGGTAAAACAAA
>CAIGRL010011637.1:0-10314 GCA_903798325.1 Fraxinus xanthoxyloides | reverse complement strand
AGGAACCATTTTTATTTCAAAAGATGCTTTAAATGTTATAGCATCCACATGATTTTGAATGTTACCATTCTTGTTAAGCCATTCTGTTGTAGTTGAGCAGTCATTTTCAGCTTAGGAATGAAGGTGAAGGATGCATTTTATATCTTTCTTGTACAAAATTTAAGATAGCACTCGTACCCACATGTACTAAAAGGCAAAACCAAATATTTCTTGACAAGTCTTTGCTTGAGCTTTAGTTAAATAATTATTTTCCAGAAAGTTTTTTGCCATTTCTTCCCAATTTTCTCAGGTGGAGTCAATTTTCTTATATGTAGAAATGGCTTCTCCTTCTAGTTAGTTAGCCTACTGGAGTATTATTTTTGGGCTTCTAAGAGATCATTTGTTTGTGAACTTTTGCTTGTAATCCATGCTAAAATGATATAAAGCTGATTCTTGGTGTTTTGGACCTTTCGTCTGCAGGTTCAAAATGATCACTTTGAGGAATTCTTTGCACCTGAGCTGGACAAACATGNTTGACAAGTCTTTGCTTGAGCTTTAGTTAAATAATTATTTTCCAGAAAGTTTTTTGCCATTTCTTCCCAATTTTCTCAGGTGGAGTCAATTTTCTTATATGTAGAAATGGCTTCTCCTTCTAGTTAGTTAGCCTACTGGAGTATTATTTTTGGGCTTCTAAGAGATCATTTGTTTGTGAACTTTTGCTTGTAATCCATGCTAAAATGATATAAAGCTGATTCTTGGTGTTTTGGACCTTTCGTCTGCAGGTTCAAAATGATCACTTTGAGGAATTCTTTGCACCTGAGCTGGACAAACATGGCTATCAAGCTCTGTTTAAAAGGAAAACTGCAGAGGTTGGTCAAACCATCTATCGACCCATCATTTGAAAATAGTTCTGTAAGTAACATATGATTCTATTGCTGTTTGCAGGTTTATAGTGGAGATGTCAACAGTATTGATGGTTGTGCTACCTTCTTCCGCCGGGATAAATTTTCACATGTCAAAAAATATGAGGTGGGAAGCATGGCCTATGTATTGCTTTAATCCTTTCTTGTTGTTTTAATCATAGATATGCTAATATCTTTTGTGTAGGTTGAATTTAACAAAGCCGCACAATCTCTTACTGATGCTGTGGTGCCAAGTGCTCAAAAAAATACTGCCCTAAATAGATTGGTAAAGGTACTGTAACGTTTTTAAAAGCTCATTTTTCTTCCCCTGGACCTTACAGTTTTTACTGTTACTTTTCAAATGGAAGCTTCTGACCCCACTCCTTTTTAATATAGGATAATGTTGCGTTAATTGTTGTTCTAGAGGCCAAATTCAGCAACGTGGGAGTCGATAACCCTGGGAAACGCCAGCTTGTTTGTGTGGTAAGTTATTGGGAATAAAATTCCCATTTTGTCATTGCGTTTATTTGTATTTAATGTCAATGCCATCTATTGCACAGCTGATTGCTTCTTGCTTTGATGTTTGCCTACATATTACCCTATGTGTTACTGATTTGTGGCCACTCACGGTTCTTTAAATCTTGCTGGGCTCTCTTCAGCACATGTTGTCTAATATTGAATTAGGGCGACCTCTATCTCCATCTTGAAAAGAAATGTTACTACGACTCAGCAAATAAATGAGAAAATGCACTGGACTACTTTGAGGCTCTTTTTTATTAATCTTGCTTTTCTGCTATGAGTTTAGTTGATTAGGCTTCTCATGGATGGCTAGGGAATGATGGAATAAAGAATATAAGGCTTTAGGAATTCTGGTCGGAAGGAAAATGTCAGGTGTAGAGGCATGGTCAAATTGATTGCCCATCTTTAAGTGTATCCGACAGCAAATGGTGTTATGACAGGATTAGATGTTTATTAGTACCAAGATTGTATGGTCTGGAGAAAGGAAGGAATCATGATTGGATAGTGTGAGTAGCCTTTCCTTTGACCCGGCAATGCCAATGCTGGGAATGGGGGATTGCTTATGAGCTATGATACTCGGACTTGAGTGCGGGTGTCGCATACGATTACATATCTAAGAGTCGGATCCTTTTCTTTTTAAAAATCAAGATTAAGATATGGGAATACGGTTAAGAATTATATGAATTTTGAATATGGGTATGAGGATTCGTCTTACAATTTTTTTTTTAAAATAAAAATGACAGAACAATTATTTTATTTTATTGTAATTTAAGTATTTATAGATTTATAATTAATAATACTGAATTTGTGATGTTTTAATTACTATATATAAAAATTGACATGAATAGAAATAAAAAATAATAATAATTTGGTACATCAAGGAACTCAAATATAAGTATTGGACAACGTTTTTGAATAAAATCAATTTAGATTTTCATTTACTTGTACACAAATTAACAGATATTGCTGATAAAAAAAAATGAACTCATAAATTAATATGTTTAAACTCTTTCGATAAAATTAATTTAAACAATTGAATTAATCTGAAATCAATTTAAATTTAAAGCTAAAATAAATTCTTTAAAGAAAAATTAAAGAAATAAATCAATTCCCATTTATTATTTAAAAACAATTATAGAAATGAATTTAAAGTTAATATACCTATTAGGTCACCCATCGTCTTCCCCCCTTCCGAGCGAGAGGCGGAAATCCAGAAGCAAGACATCCCAACTCCGCCATCTTCTAACCCTTTTGTTGTCGTGTTCGAATGCAAAACCAAGGATCCGATCCATATTTCGTGTTAGTATCCTTGTCATGTCGTGTCAACATTGATACTTTTCCATTTTTGGAGAGTCCGAGCATCATAACTTATGAGATATGAGGGAGCAATGGTGTTCTGATACTTTACCTTTGTATTTAAAAAGGGTTCATCAGGGATCCGTGAGGCTATGTGTGAGCCTCAAGGCAAAAGCCTCACTGTAAAATAAAAAGATGTCGAAAAAATATTAAATCCAAAAAGGTGCATAATATATCATAAAGTAACGCTACTTTAGTTGGTGACACAATGAATTATTCCCGAAGTGAGGTTATAAGAAACACGACTTTTAATATTTTAGTAATACGTGCTCCTTAGGTGGGTTAATTAGAAAACACAATTTTCAAGTTCTTTTGGAATAACGGGGCAGTGGGCTATTACCAGAGTGGGTCGATCAGACTTTTAATGTTTCGTGGGCCCACATTTAAATCAAAGTAAATAAGTGGAGAGTTAAGGATCGCATGTCACACATTCAATGCACGGAGGTGTGGGCCTCCAAAAAATTACCTCACAGTTAGTGCCTTCAAGCATTTTTTGTTTTTCTCGCTCTGAGGCGAGCCTTAAGATGGGATTCAATCCAGATATCTATACAATGTTTTTTCTCAGGCTGATTACATGTTAAGCGAGTGTGGAAGACAAGCTCACATAACAAAAGGAGGCAGAAATATGCTACATTGCCATTTTAGATTAACTATTGTTCTGCCTAGTAAATTTTGCTGAACATCGAAGTTCATTTTCTTTTCATCCTTCTACTAGTGTAGTTATAGCTGAGGCTTCAACATTTCGTCTGTTTAGTGAGAAGGAACACATATCTGTAAACTACTTGTGCATTAGTTCTCCACATGAGTCCTCTTTGTTGGTTACTTGTGCTTAACAGTTAACACTGTCCTTAACTTGATAATGAGTGAGTGAGTGAATAGATCATTTCTTGCAGCGTTTGTTTCTCTCTCAGCTTTGTAGGCTTTCTAGGAATTCCTATGATTCTCTATTGATATATCCATCTTTTTCTTCAAGTAATAACTGATTCATTAGTAACTTCTTCTTCTACATGAGTGTGCAATTTTTGTTTCTATCCTCATTCTTGTTTAGTTTCTACACTAGTCCTTGAGCGTTCAATGACCAGTATTTTCTTACTTGTCTGAACACAGGCAAACACTCATGTAAATATGCATCAAGATTTGAAGGATGTGAAGCTTTGGCAGGTCTTTTCAGCTAGATCTTTTCTTTGAATATGTAGTTAACTCCAGCTGAGTTTAGATTTTGAAGTCTCTATTTTTCTCATATCAGGTTCACACACTATTAAAAGGATTAGAAAAAATTGCTGCCAGTGCAGACATCCCAATGTTGGTGTGTGGGGATTTCAACTCTGTTCCTGGAAGGTGCATTGCCGTTTACTTTTCTTACATGGTTGCTTGTGAGACTTTTACATTTTCATTGTAATCTAAACTAGCTTTAGTTACTTATTCGGTTCAATCCTAAAATGCAGTGCTCCTCATTCCCTCCTTGCCATGGGGAAAGTTGATCCACTACATCCAGATTTAGCACTAGATCCACTTGGAATTCTTCGCCCTTTTCCAAAACTAACACATCAGCTGCCATTGGTATTGGCTTTTTGAAATTTTCAAACGTTTTATATTTGTGGTCATAACATGGAAGTGTGTGCATCTGCTTAATACGTCTCCTTGTTACATTTACTCCACAGGTAAGTGCATACTCATCATTTGCAAGAGTTGCAACTGGTCTTGGTCTAGAACAGAGAAGGAGAATGGATCCTGCTACAAATGAGCCCATGTTTACAAACTGCACTAGAGATTTCATTGGTACTCGTGATTACATATTCTACTCAGGTATACACGAGGTTTTTGGCATCCTTTTGATGTTCAGTGTTTGCATTGATAATTTTACATTGTATTTTGTTGCTTAATTTATTATTTTTTCTTGTCATATCATTTCCTCTTAAGTATTTTATGTTCATTTTCTCATGATCAACCTTGTAGATGGTTGGTTGCACGTTATTGAGAATATATAATATTTATTAAAAGCTTTTGTTCTTTCAGCTGATTCCTTAACTGTGGAGTCTCTATTGGAGCTCTTGGATGAGGATAGCTTGCGAAAGGATACCGCACTTCCTTCTCCAGAGTGGTCTTCAGATCATATAGCACTCTTAGCTGGATTTCGGTGCAAGCCTAGAACTAGACGCTGACAATAGGTAAATAATTCTCTTTGGTATACCAAAAGCTTTTATGTATTTATATATAGCATTCTTTACTGATGGCATCCCCCCTTCTCCTTCATTCCCCTTGGTTTTGTTACTATCAACAACTCTGGTGAAAGGTTTGACCTGGCAATCTGTCTAGACATGTTGGTTTTAAATGAGAACCAAGAGTCAACAACTGGAGTTTCATTCAGTTGCTGATACAAACCCAACATGGGAGAAGGCTTTTAAATTGTTTTCAGGAACATATATTCTGCATTCTCTATTTTTTTATTTTTTATTTTTTTTTGTCAATAAATTGTTCTGGTTCCTTGTTGGAATATCTTAAATTGTCTAGACAATCTGTAGTCAATAATCAAAACCATGTTATGATTTTCATTGTCCTTTTTGGTTCACCCCCCACCCCCACCCAACACAAACAAAACCACGGTACGAACAGCCTAAAGCTTTCATAGGAGCTCAATTTTTGGTCGTGCATCCTTTTTAATAATTTTTCCCCTTTAAAAACTGGAGTAGAAATTACTATCTACTTGGGCTACATTAGAAAGTCTCTTGATATCAGTCGTGTAGAAAAACAAAATAATCGATGACACATAACCCTGATCAACAGAAAGTTTTCCACTTATGCTAATTATTTGGGTTCCTGCAGGTCTCTCCGAAGAAAAATTTCAAAAATGGTTGCTCAGAATGTCGAAGAGCAAAGAAAGTGATTGTAAGAATGATGATAGATCATCTTCCCATGCACTTTGTAGGTGTATCCCCTTGTGGGATGTTTTGTTATGAGCTCCTTTGTATCATGCGACCATTGTCTCATAGAGAAATTATGAAAATGCAATAGTGAATTTCGTCTCTTTTTCTCCTGCAAATAGAAATATGTTAGTATCTGCTGTGCAATATTATTCTGCATTGAAGTTTATTTATATCACTCGAAATTTTTATTTTAAAGTAACATCAGCTGGGTTATTTCTTTTATTGAATTTCCTTTCAATTCCCTAGTGAATTAGTTATTTCTTATGCAGAACAAAAATTGCAATTTACCTTCTTTCGGGCCCCCTTATTACTTATCAGATACGTTCTGTGAAAAATTTGCTGATTGATAATATTTTAATTTGTTTAAGTTGATGATCTCAAGTTTTCCCGTTCATTTGATCTTTGGTACAAATAAAATACTGGTTGCTATTCTACCAAGAAACAACACCAATGAAGCAATACAATTTTTTTCTTAAGTTAGTGAAGAAAAGTAAGCATAGTGTTAGTATCATGTCAGTTTCAGATAGCTCCAATAGCACAAGAAAGCACAAATTGAGTCTCAACTTCATATCTATTGATTGCGAAACCTGTATAGCTGCCAATCAGCTCATAACTTATCAAGCATGCCCTTTGAAAATATCAACTCCTCGTCAATCTACGAGTTTCTATGGCCTACATATACAACAGAGAAAACCCGAGATAGAATACAGATTTTGATCCCCAGTCCCAGTTAGGTATGGCCATGAAAGGTGTCCGAGTGTTTTGCTTTGTAATTCTAATGATGGTTGTCTGTGTAAGCTCAGATTTTGCCAAAGACAAAGAGCAGTGCCAAAACCAATTACTGGGTCTATCTTCGTGTCTCGATTATGTAAGTGGGGAGGTCAAAACTCCTACCACAAGTTGCTGCTCTGAGCTCGGTAAAGACTATGTCAATAACAAACTCTGTCTCTGCATCCTTGTTAGAGACCGTAATGAGCCAAACCTTGGCTTTAAACTCAACGCAACACTTGCACTCCGTCTCCCTTCTGTCTGCCACGTTAAGTCGAATGCCACAGCTTGCCCTGGTAACCACAACTTAGCTTTTTTCTTCTACTTCCACCGTTACTTTTAAGATGTTAAATCAATGATTTCTGGGGTTGTGTATAGATCTTCTACACCTAGATCCAAACTCACCAGAGGCTCAGGTTTTCAAGCAATTTGGCAGCAGCCCAAGTGCTGGAGGTGAAGTTTTTTTTTTTTTTTTTTTCCGATTGTTCATTGTTTACTTTTGTGATTCATAAACAACTCTTTTGATGATGCATGACAGCAGTCCTTGACACAAGTTCAAGCAGCAAGTTAAGCGTATTTGGACGAGCAACGCTATGGTCGGTTGCTGGAGTTTTACTGTGGCTAGTGCTATCAGTTTTTGTCATGATCAATTAGGAAAAGACTCGTTCTGTAATGTAACTTATCAAGTTGTCTACAAATTATCCATCAAACCCGACAGTAAGTAGCATGAATATATACTTGGAAAGTTGGCTCCTTCCAACAAGTTAAAAATATCACGATCAACACCAAATCATAATTAGGCGCGTTCACACACACACACATGTCGATAATATAAACATTAAACCTGAACTTTAATACGAAGCAATCACATTTCAAATCATGAATGTTTGATTGTTGGAAAGTAATATAATTCATTCACGCTTTCATATTTTCATATCATGTAAGTGTTTAAATTTCTGTAGATTCTATCTTTGCTTGATCTTCTTATAGCTTCCAATTTGTGACCGCAATAGCATGATGATTATCAGATTCCGACGGAAGAGGTCTCTATGGTTTTTCTGTTTTGATTGGTCTTCACGATTTGTTGTTTTGGATAGTCATGTTTAGAATGATAACTAAATTGTCATTTACCCTCGAAATAAAATTCAGTTATATGTTGTTTCTCCAAATATACAATTACACAAATTAAATATATATTATCAGATATCGATGTTGTTTATTAAATTGAAGAAAAATCACTTTCTTTCGATCTTATCTTATACTCAAAAGTAGTTGATGAATAAAATATTTTCTATATATTGCCTTCAATGATTGACTTGTTTATCAATCTTAAAATTTGTCATCAATTCAAATTAACCCAAAACATCTGGAAAAATGGTAAGAAATGGTTACACTTTGAAAGAACTTCCACAATTTTAATGACCTTATTGAGACAGAATTTTTTCTTCTCAAACAAGTATATGGGACTTATAATTAATTTAGCAAATATATGTCATCGGTCATTAACTTTTTATTAGTTTCTAACTGCTTCCTCAATCTTCCGTATTTGTTGCCCTATCAAGTCAAAAAATTTCAAGGCTACACAGGCAGTTTATGTAACGCTCACATGACTTAAAAGTCATACTCGAACCTAAACTTGTGATTATCTCTAATGCGGAGACCAGAAGTAGGCCATTTGTGAGTCCTCGTTTATTCAAGGCGTTTGAAAACCCTCCAGACCTTAACTCGTGATTGTCTCTTATGCTGAAACCAGAGGCCAGCTGAAGGTCCTCACTCAGCTTGGGGCCTGGTCATGAAATGACAGCTTTCGTTGGTGGTTGTTGACCCCAAAAAATGAGCTAACAGATGTCGGGTCCATTCACGCCAAGTCAAGCGCGATTTCGGCACGTTCCTATCGGAATAACTACGGTAGCAAGGAAGAAATAGACGCGAGAGGTACTTTGCGACGAGAGACAGAAATGTTCAGGTTCGGGCGGGTGAAACAAAGGGGATCAGGCTAACAACAATCACCAGTCAGAAGCCAAACTACTCTATACGGTGACAAATAGGAATATGTGGAAAGATAGATGAAATGTGTATGGAAGTTGCTAAATTGTATATTGAAATTTTGTGCTCAATAAACTTGTAAAGAAGATAAAAAATATTCATGCAAATGTTTGTATAAATTTCTTGAGAGTTCAAATGTGTATATGGAATGTCTATTTTCAAAATTTTCTCCAACCCCCTTTTAGTTACAAAGAGAACCTATTTATACTGTCTTGACTAACGTGGTTATCGTTAGATCAGAATCATGTGGCCTCATCTCCCTAATTGAGGATTCACATCACTATCTATTCATTCAATTAATACATTAATATAGGGTCAGTTGCTCTATACAATATGCTGACACACTGATAAACTTTATTACAAGTATTATATCAATCACTTCTAAAAAATCTTCGAATCTATTACAAGAGACAACATCGACTTCATGAGCTTCGGACAAATAGAGAGCTTCCGAGAGATCTTGAGGTGGTTCTTTAAGTGGAGAGTTTCAGCTCATTTCTTTGTTTCCTTAAGGCAGTGCCTCAGCATCGACTTCGGCCTTGCAGTACAAGAATCTCGATTTTGTTTGATTTCTTCATATTTTGACCTCATGGGTCTTTATTTGACCTTCTTATGAACTTTCTGCATTCGTGGCTTACCACGTGGTACTTTTACTTTGAGCCTCAGAGGCGAGGCGTAACAGTGGTTAATGTTGGAGGCCAGCTTTCACTAGTAATCATCTTATCATCAAAGACGGACACATGACTTCTCTCTCTTCAAGACTAGCGTGGGATCTCTTATTACTTACCCGTCTATGTGGGATGGTCATATTACAATGGCCTTGGGCACATATGATATGGACTTTGTAAGATCGTAAATCCGTCGAGCTTCGTTCGTGATTATCTTTGATGACGAGGCCAAGATCAAGACATAATTTCTCGTTTATTTGAGGCATCTATAAGTCCTCCCAGCCTCGAACTTATGGTTATCACCAAAGCTGAAGCCAGAGACCAACTGCAAGAACTAGCCCATGATTGCCATTCCAACTCTATTTGTTTTTGAATACCTAATGAGGGAGTCAAGGAACTATTTAGGTCTCTCTCCATTAACTCATTTAGAATTACTGTTAAAGTTAGATTTCGAGTCAACCTTATGTAATTTGACTAAGATTCCCTAGAAGTACGAGCAATATATTAATAAATCATTTCAAAATATGGACATTAAATTAATTTACGATATTATCTTACCTCACTTTTTTTACGTCTTATCTTATCCTTCGAAAAAATTATGTGACGCGTAAAATATTTTCTATATATAATTTGCATTGAACAAGTAAATTATTTACAAATCTTATAATTGGTCATCGGTTCAAGTTGTAGTTATAAATTAAATAATCGCGTTAAATTTCACCAATTTCAGATGATTTCTCTGAACAAGTTCTTAGTAAATTTGGGTCGAAAGTCAATAATTTTTTTTTTGTTGAAATTTATTTATTCTGTATCAAGATTTACCATAATCCTAGTAAGTTTGATGAATTTGAGAAACATTTTCCAAACTATAAGTAGAACACGAACATGGGCCAATTTAAACCAACATTCATCAAACAAAGAACAGAAGATTTCAAGAATTATGTTTTAGTACTGAAAGATGGCTAAGTTTCCGTGTTCAATTCTGTGGCTTCTTGTCCTTTTCGTCTCAGGTTCGTCTTTCTTTTCAAGAAATGTGGCACTAGACAGTTGACCTGGTTCTATCTAAAATCTTTGAAGTTTTGTTAGGCATTTGCCTGTTTGATGATATAAATGGAGCGTTTTTTTTCGTTTTAGGAACCATTTTTATTTCAA
>CAIGRL010011628.1:0-17720 GCA_903798325.1 Fraxinus xanthoxyloides | reverse complement strand
AAAAAAAAAAAAAGAATTAAATTTTTTGAATTTTTTTATCGGGCCGGGTGGGTGATGGGGGGGGGGGGTGTAATCTCCATAAAAGATTTTTAATTTTTGAAAAAAATTTATAAGTTGGGGGTAGATGGCGGGGGATGTGGTTTCGTTTGTTGGGTGGTATGGGGATAATTAATTTCACTTAATTATATATTATTAATTGGAAAATACTTGAATTTTGAATTAATTGAAGAAGTTTATTAGTTTTAAAATGTAATTTTTATCCGGAGTTATGTATTGTTCCGTTTCTAATTTAACTGGTTGGATCTGAATCATCATTTTACATGGGCCTGAACATAAGCGCCCTAATAATGGCCCAAACATTGGAGCCCTAAAAATCGCCACCGTCCTATATAATGACGATTAAGAGTTGCACACGGCACACCGACTCATCCGTCTGTAGCTAGGGTTTCTTCAGGTAATTATTTCCAAATTCCAATACTATACGTAGTTTTGCTGTTCCTCAACGGCGCAGCCGTTAAGATCGCCTTCCCACTAGCATACATGGAAGCTTTTTGAGTTATAGCTGCGCTATAATTATATTTGATATATAAATCCATGACATATATACGTTCTGTATATGCACAAGGATTCGTATATTTTTTCTGGTTTTTCGTTTTTTTATAGAGAACTCCATTTTGCCCCCCTTTTTTTTTATATCTTAGAGACATTTCTCTTGTTTTGGATTTTTATTTTCGTTTTTCTTTAAGCCTTCGGATGATTATCTGTTGGTTATTGAATTTAGTTTCCAAATACACATTTGAATGTCTCAGATTAATTTGTGGAACATGAGTTTTGAATTTCATTTTTTTCCTGGTTTTTTTTATTTTGTTTTGATGGATTGATTTCGGATAATTAATGGGCAAGAATGATGATACAATTAGATGAGTGAGAGGTATACCTCTTTGAGCAAAACTCACGAGGCTTATTGATATTCTGACTTTATCGCCCATTAGTTTAATTTATCTATGCATTTTATGTTTCTTTTTCGTGATTTTAAGTATTCTGAACTTCCTAAAATTTGAAGGAAGAAATTGATGTTAAAGTACAGTTTGGATGTCAAATCTCGAATTTCCAAAAATTTAAAGGATGAAATTGTTGTTAAAGTATATAGTTGGATGACCGAAATCAAATTTTCAAAAATTTGAAGGATGAAATTGATGTTAAATTATAGTTGGATGACCAGATGCGAATTTTCAAAAATTTGAAATTTCAAGTAGTTGAACGATGGAATTTGTTTTAAACCTTAATTGGATGACCAATTTAATATTTTCTAGTAGTTGAAGGATGAAAGTAAATTGTTAACCAGTGGTTGGATGACCAAATTCGACTCTCCAAATGGTTGAAGGGTGAAATCGGCTTTTAAGTTAACCAAATTTGACTTAACAAATAATATAATTTAATTTGGATGACCAAATTTAATTTTCCTAATAGTTAAAGGATGAAATTAATTTTAAACCGTAGTTGGATGACTAAATTCGGTTCAATGAAATTGATGTGAAACCATAATTGGATGACCAATTTACTATTTCTTGACAGTTGAAGGATAAAATTGATGTTAAACCATAGTTAGATGACAAAATTAGTATTAAAAATTAAACCCAGTCTTCCATTTATTAAGAAATAGAAATTTGGTCCTCAGACTACTAGAAAACAATAATTTAGTCTATCAAACTGAACTTTATTCCTTTCATCTTTTATAAAACAGTAATTTAGCCCACTAACTATATTATGTTACAGCGATTTGGTTATCCAACTATTCAGAAACAACAATTTAATCATCATCCAAGTATTACTTAATGGCATTATAGTCATCAACTGTTTAGAAACAAACAATTTGGTCATCTAACTATTATGTAAATAACAATAATTTGATCATTCGACTATTATGTAAACCATCAATTTATTTCTCAAACTATTTTGAAATAGTAATTTTGTCCATCCAACTATTACGAAGCAATAATTTGATCATTCGACTATTAAGAAACAATAATTTTGTCCTCGTACAGTTACGATTAGGAAGTACAAAAAGGTAAACATGGATGAAAAAAATATATGTAATTGCGAGAATTCAGGAAGTAGGTGATAATTGATTGGCAGCTACAACAAAATTATATAGTTGGAGTTATTATTCATATTTAGAGGGATTCAAAAGGTGAATAAACAAGAATTGAATATTTGATCTATGAACTCAAATCAAATTCAACTAATCAATCTTGATATTCCAATAAATTGAATAAAAATGAATCTTCCCTGCATGTATAAATAGAGTTGATTAATTTCTCAAAGATTGGGGACTAATTTTGCAATTTACTGAAAAAAAAATTTATAAATTCAAAAGTGTCCTCAAACTCAGCAGAATATCACTCTTTGCCCAACTAAACAGTTACTCTCTTAACTTAAGAAGCAATGGCTCCCATTGGAGTTAGACACAATTTTAAATTTTTAACACTCGATTCGAATAAAAAAATAAACACTCAAGAGCATGCAAGATTTATAGATATTCGCTTGAATATAAGACACTATTATTTTCACCGTTGCAATAATTTACTACCATGAAAAAAATGTTTTCAAGAAAAAATCGCACTCCTATCTTCGTCAGCCTTTCTTTCTTTCTTTTTGATGATAATTAGGCTCCACGATTTATCATATATATCAACTTATAAGATTCCTGTACAACGAATCACCCCGTTCAGTGTTAGATAATCATTTTTGGCTGGTTAAAACAAATGGTTTGCGGTACATCTTTCTTTGGTGACACTAGGGATTCAGACCATCTTATAGAAGATGAAAAACAAAGAATAGGGCGAATGGACTTCGGCACCAAATTATGCTGTAATCTCAAATGTTTAATACTTGCTTGATATGTATATTCATATTCTTCGCAGGCTGCTTAATGTTGATATCAGCTCTTTATTTGTATCGAGAACTCTTTATTCAGTTGTGCTATAAAATATTTTATTTCCTGATTCTGTTCAGTAAGTTTAAAATGTTATTATTTAAGGCTTAAATGTAGTAATTCTTGATTGTGTACTAATATAACTTGACAGTGGGCGAAGTGTCTTTGCCAAGGTGCTAATTTGCCTATGCCGGTGCCTTTGAAGGTCAGTACTGTTTATAGTACTGGCGCTCTTCCTTAGATTCATAATGCCCGTTTCTTCAACATAAACTAAGGTCATTTTCCGACCACTTTTTACTCATGTAGTTGTTAGAGTGAGTCTTGTTTATGAGTTTAGTAGTAGCATTTAGATCAATTTGCTGCTCAAATGAAAGAGAAGTAAAATCCAACCAAATCTTGTTTACTTTCACGTTGCACGAGACTTTTGTCAAGATTTTCTTTTTCAATTATATCTTTGACATAGGTTAAGTTCATTTAAGCAAAAAACTAATATATGATATTATTCATTTGATCTGAGTTCCACATCTCATTTTGTACCTACACTTCGGCATTATGTTATGATTTTTCAGTTCATGTGACTCGACCCCTTCAATCTTCTTGTAATTGGGAACAATATTTAACATTTTCTGACATAGAAAGTGCTTTACCAAATTTCTTGTTAAGCATGTATTTTGAAATTTTCCCAACAGGTCGACAAAATTCGAGGTGGAGCTAGGCTTGGCTTTATCATCATTGGAGACGGAGAGACTGAGGTCCTTGTGTACATAGACTGCTTAGTTTTTCCAGCTATTGAGAGTTCTGGTCCTGTATTTCGGGCTATAAGGAATGAATCCATGAAAAATCAGTCACCTCCTTGAGAGCCAAGAATCATGAGAAGCCTTCTAGATGCCCTAAAAAAGTCTGTTGAAATAGCAAAACTTTAAATTATTCCTTTATGGGTGGAATTATATCTTTATTCTGCTTCATACTTAAATGTAGTCATCTTTGCTAGGGTTTAACATAATGAATGTGAAATTTCACGACTTAGTTAGAAACATAAAATGGTTCGCACCACGAACATTTCCTTCATCCAGGCTAGCTGCAGGCTGTTAATGTTGGTTACTGAATTTAATCAACATAAGAAACTTATTTTTCTTTTGAAACGAGATTTACCCAATGCACACTCATGGATAGCGGCGCGGGTTCTTATGCAACATAAAAAAAAATCACAGCTAGCACTAAATCCAACAACGCCACCGTCAGATCCACCTCACTAGATCTACCGTTGATCCAACAAAACTCACCTCCACCGTCGATCCACCACCACCACCACCACAAGATCTACCACCATCTCTACCAACAAAAATCACAGCCAAAAATGTAAAAATCGCCACCACCATTCACTGTGCGATGCGTCTCGGTGCACAACTTCTCTATGCAACAACATATGTCGCTGCAAGCGGCCATGTAGCAAAGAAGCCTTGGCGACGCTACAAGCCACGCTACGTAAAGAAGCCATGTTGACGACGACGCATGGCCTCGTACAGTGCTGCTCCGACGTCTGGCGACGAAAGTGAGGGAGAGAGAATGGATTGAGAAGGATGAAGGAAATGAATATTAGAGTTTGGGGTTTGGGTATATTAATTAAAATATATAATATTATTATTTAATATTAAAATATTGTATTATTATCTGATTTTTGTTTATAAAAATTATAATTCTGTGGGTATATAATTAATTGATATTTATAATATTATTATTTAATATTAAAATATTGCATTATTATCTGATTTTCATATATATATAAACTATAATTCTGATTTTTAAAATGCAATTCTTGAAAGTAGGGCTCACTTTTTAAAAATTTAAACTATGCCGGCCCGTTCCTTTCTTCTGGTTTCTCTTTTCCTTATTATGATTTATAAATTCATAAAGGGAGTTATCCGTAATTATAAGAAAGATGAGGGGCAATGAAGGTATTATAAGTTTCATCCAAGTACTAACCCTAGAAATATATATCGAGGATCACAATTTTTTCTCTTCACCTTCTACTTCCGACTGCTAGGCTTTTGTCAAACTTCAGAAACAACTAATCTCTATTGCTCGCAATAGCCCTAAGCCATGGTTAGTATGGAATTTCTCTATTTTTCATATTATTTTGTGTTCAGGATCTTGATTAACTATCAATTATATGTTTTTGGTCATAAAATCATATTCATTGATAGAAAGCTTCAGAAGGGAAGTCGATTTTTGTAGCTCTTGTGGTGATTTGAATGCGATACCATACCGTTATTGAGTTTTTATAATTGAGATGAAAATGTCGGATGATAATTTGAGACACGCTTCTCATTAATGATTCGAAGGAAATCAGCAGGACCTGGCGATGAAATTCTTGGTGAAATCTTCATCTTTATAATGTTTTGTTGTAGTGGTTATGTCTCCTGGTTTTCCTTGGCTTATTAATTTTATTTTATTATTATTATTTTTTAAAATCAATGCACAAAATTTTACATTATTATCTTTCAAAAAGTTAATCTTGAGCCTAAGGAAGTCAATACGGAAAACATGAATTGATGTTTGAAATGTGTCTTTCGATGGTGACACGGATTTTTTATTGCAAGTATCTTTTTAGCAATTGTGTATTGAACCTAATGCTTATCCCAAATTCTTATTATATTTTTCTGGGATTAATAGTCTAAGAGAAAGGCCAGAGAACCCAAGGAAGAGAATGTTACCCTTGGACCTGCTACCAGGGATGGCGAACTTGTTTTTGGTGTAGCTCACATCTTTGCCTCCTTTAATGACACCTTCATTGTGAGTAATCGTTCTTGATTTTTTGTGTTTGATAATCCTTTGAGTAGTTCAGAAAGGAAAGTAGTTGAACATTGTAGCATGACTTAAGGTTAATAATGCAATTTTTATGCAGCATGTGACGGATTTGTCCGGAAGGGAAACCATGGTTCGCATTACCGGTATGTACTATTGCTCAAGGTTATAATGCAGTTTTTACAATTGCATTGATAATTAATCTACAACACATTTCTTACTTTGTGTAGGCGCTGTTCTGTTAGTTCCAAGAGTTGTAATGTGACTGGAGATGTCTATTTGTGGGTGTAGTGTACTTGAACAATTATCAAGTACTTGTCATTTTGGTTGATGAAAATATGACGTGCCATTTATATTAGCTTTATGAATTAAGAAGAAAATTGCAGTTTTAGCCAAGTACTGATGATGATAACATCCCTTGGTTTTTTAATTGTTTCCAACTTGGATATTTCATTTTTGTATTAGAGGGAGTATGTCATAGAAAATTCTTTTCTGAAAGAAACTCAATTAGGGCTTTGTGGATGATTCCACGCATGTAGTACTGATGTCTATTTGTCGTAGATGATGAATAATAACTAATACTGTTTGGCATACTTAGTTTTCTTGCTATCTGTTGATGACATGAAACCCAATGCTGTTGTCGTGTAGTTGATTTCTGGGTTACTTATCTTTTCTTTCTGTATTTTTTTCAATTCTGTTACTCAAGTGATATCGTACCTCATGTGCATTTGAAATCAGACTGAGTATGAGCTTCAGCACGCCTAAATTGCTTTTGTAATATGCATTCACCATTCTGACTACAGGTGGTATGAAGGTGAAGGCTGATAGGGATGAATCTTCCCCGTATGCAGCTATGCTTGCAGCACAAGACGTCTCTCAAAGATGCAAGGTAAAAAACCATTGTCTTCTAAAATTGATGCATTATAATGGAGGGTTGATTTGTCCATTATTTCATCTATGTCCATGTTTTTGTTGTAGCATGTATTTATCATCCTAGAGAGTTTTGTCAGAGGGTGATGAAATGAAATATTAAATTTTTGTGATTGCTGGAATTTGCAGGAACTGGGCATTAATGCTCTTCATATTAAGCTTCGTGCAACTGGAGGGAACAAGACAAAGACCCCTGGCCCTGGTGCCCAGTCTGCGCTCAGAGCCCTTGCTCGTTCTGGAATGAAAATTGGTCGTATTGGTATTAAATCCCAACAATTTATTGAGTTGGTGATATAATTTACACTCACATGACATTTAACCTTCATTTGAATCCATTATGTGCTAAGTCTGCCAATTTATTGTTAATGACACACACACACACACACTGTAATCCTTGTCACACTTGAATTGATGTCCGCTCCAAAATTATCTTCCTCTCATCATTTACCATTCATTTTCTACTTTTACTGTCAATTATTTTGTTAAAATGACTCAACTGTTTGTATTATCAACTCTCATTTCAGAGGATGTGACTCCGATTCCCACAGACAGCACTCGTAGAAAGGGTGGCAGAAGGGGAAGAAGACTGTGATTTTTCCTTGTGGGCAATCGTACTTGCTGGTTTTGGAGGGACTCCTCTAGTCTCGAGTTTATTATTCTCATTTTGCGTATTTTGGAATTATGTAGTTTAAACACAAGTTTTGTTGACAAATTATGAGAATGATTTTACTGAATTACAAGCCAAATGTCATATGACTTTTATTTATCGTCTGATGGGTTTTTTTGATGGTGTTAATTATTCATTGTGATGTTATCTAAGTTGCATAATGTTTTGGTCATTTCCTGGATTTGAAAGCGGCATTGGATCATTACCTTTCTGTTGCTCTAATATTCTATAGATGATAAGGATCCTTGCATCAATTACCACCGTTCAAATTTTGTCTTGGTCCAACTGAATTGTGTGGAACCTGTTTTTACAAGCAATGTTTTATAACTACTAAATTTGTACTAGTTTATTCCTCGATAGAATTGCCACTGTTTTACTGTGTGCTAGTTTCATTCACTAGCATTTGATTTTCTTGGTTGGCAATTGTTTTGCACTTTGCCAATGGTTTTTATTTGTCCAACTTTTGTCAACTTATGTAGCGAATTGTAATATTAGTGGGATTTTGCATGTAGTAGGCAAAATAGTTTGGGATTTCTCGCAGTTGATTTTGTGATTAATACCCAACACAAGACCATATAAGCTAGGTTTGGCAAAACAATGTACTAAATCATGCTTATAACAGGCATTTTGGCTTATGGCTTGTCATCTTGTGCCTCGACTGGGTATGGCCACGCCCTAAGAACTAAGGCTAACTCGAAGTACCATCATATCATGTTCATCTTACATCTCCTGTTGGGAATAATTCTTACAGCCTGCCAAATGGACATTAGGGCTTGAACTTACAGCTAATGAACATGGGTGGATTATCATCCCATATCCAAAATATTAGCTGTTAATGCTAGCAGGCAAGTAGCAAATGAGTTTCTATCCTTCTGGACAAATAAGCAGAATCAATCACTTCAAATCCACAATGACATTCATTTATCCGCAGGGGAAGTACAGACCACAGCAGGGGAAAACAGAAGGAAACTTAGAACCAAAAATGGAGAATGAATGGGTAGAAAAGCTTAGGCAAGACAACTACACGAGTCCATTCTCCTTTTCACAGTTTCAGCTTTTCTACTAGGGATTTACTGTCAAGTCCTTTACTGTAGAAGTTCTCTACGTATTCTTGCTTTGAGAACATACGATACTGAGCTGGTTTCTCAGGTGAAATCAACTCTGGCAGTGGTCCGTAGTGATTGGATTCATCCCAATTGCCAACGTCAAACCAATGAACAATAGAAATCCGTGGTTCCTTGTGCGAATTAGCCTTAACACGATGCTGCACACTTTTGTACTCGCCATTGGAGACAATCTGAAAAAGAAAACCCTTTTTACCATTTGTCTCGATATGTATCAAGATTTCTATTTCTTGACATGAGAAATCAAGAAAAAAGATTAAATTACCTGAAGGAAGTCACCAATATTGATGATCAATCCACCTGGAAGAGGTTTTACATCTACCCATTTCTCCTCATGCTTCACCTGCAATCCTGGAACTTGATTAGGCAATAAAATTGTCATAACCCCAGGATCAGTATGATCCGAAAGCCCCACTGTCAAGTCGGGTTGAGGGCAATACGGGTAGAACATCCCTCCAAATATCCTAGTCTCCAAAAGGGATGATTCCTTGAGCTTTCTTGAATCGAGTCCCAATCCTTCTGCTAATAACTCCCCCACAATGTTCCCCAACTCGGCAGCGTTCTTGTCCCATTCTACCTGTCCGAAGATTAAATTTTGAGTTAATAAAATATGTCCTTGGCAATAGTTTAAATAGTTCGACATTATATTGGATCAAGTCTTGTCTAAAATTTGTGCACATGGGTGTGTGTCGAAGATCTAATTCAAAACGAGACATTTGATAAAATAATGAATTTGACATGTACACGAAGGATGTGTTGAAGACACAATTTGGATGAATTTTAGACGGGACAGTGCAACATTACCAGCTCGTTGCGGTATATATCAGGTATCTGATCAAGATGTGGCGCTGCCGGCGCCATCCAGACAGAAACATAGTCATGCCATGTTGCAACTTTGGACTTGAACAAGTCATAGTTGCTAGAATAAGTTACTCCACTTTGCCCTTGACGTACGTAATACTTCGCCTTCAACTCTTGAGGTTGCTCATGGAATGACTTTATAGCAGCAGTTATTTCATCAAGAACAGACAACGGTATGCAATGGTTTATAACTTGGAAGAAACCCCAAGTATTTGCTGCTGCTAGAACTTGTTCAACAACTATAAGCCGATGATCAGCCGAGTTTACGTTAGAAAGATCGATTATGGGAATTCCAGAAGATGTGAATGTTGAATTAAGGTCAGAGATTTTTTCCTGTGGATGAATGAAGATACGAGGAATTGTTGTTATACCGGAATCTGATAGGCCTTTGACGCCGATTTTGGCTTCATCAAATTCCTTCACTTCTTGCTGACGATCATATGATGGTGGTGCAGCCATGACAACCTCCATTTCCGCCATCGTAGAGTTTTGGTGTTCTGCTAATTTGTCATAGTTTCTTAGTACTGGCCTGTGCTCTTTATACACAGTAGATTTGATATTTTCACAAACTCTACCTTTGTTTGACTTCTATTTTTTCAAAACTTATTTTCAACTACACGTTCTCTTATAAAATAATTTTACACGCAAATCCAATTTTTTTTTTTTTTACTTTTTAACCATACATTTTCCAACAAAACACTATTTTAAAATACATTTTGACAAAAAAATGGGGCTCTCCTCTAACTTAAGTTTTAGCATTATTCTAAATTTTAAAACAACGATGACAAACTCTATGCTAGTGCACCCATTGGACACAAAAACATGCACGTGAGTTGAAGCAATTCTACGTACGAGCGTGTGTAATAAACATGTTGTATAGTTGAATAGAAGATAAATTAATGTCCATTTGACATGACTTTTGAAAGTCAAAAGAAATTTTTGAGACTCAAAAATTGTTTTTGAATTCGTTTGACTAATTTCATGAAAGTCTTCTTCTAGTTAGAAGTGCTTTTAAAGGAAGCTGATCTAACGTGACTCTTTTTAAAAACACTTTTGGAACAAGAAGCTATTTCAAAAATTAATTTTTAGACAAAAATGAAGGTAGTTTCTTCATAAGCCTTTTTCACAGAAATTACAGGTAAAAACAAAAGCCAGGTCAAACAGTTAGCTTAGTATTCATTACAATTCTTGTTCCATTTCTGCACTAGTTGTAGATCCTAAGTGATTCCCCAATTCTTTATATTATTGTTACATCAAACCTAGTGTAAGGACAAGAAAAAATTGGCCGGCAGGCATTATAGAAGACAATTATGCAATGGTAAAATGTTAAACGCTATTCCTATTCTGACATTGACAATTGGTTTTATTTGTTGTTTTATTCATAAATTAAAGTAGTTATATTAGTAAAGGACAAGGCAGAATATGGAGTCTTTGCTTGGGTCTGCAATGGGAATCAAATCCTCCTCATTTTCCGCTCTTTGATTGGAAAACATAGATCTTATTATAATTAGATTGACATCATTAAGTTGAAATAAAGAACAGGTAAAAAAAGAAAAAAAATCTTGATTTTTCTTAGACTCGGAAAATTGAAGCCAATAAATCTCTTGTACCTTCTTATCAAATTACGTTCTATAGCATTTTTTCTGGTCACCGAAGCACCTAAAGAGCTTCTTCACGGTGGCAATTGCCGCCAAGTCAAGTCTAGAGGATGAAGAGCAAGAATTTAGTTAGGGTTCTGATTATAATTTTCTGGAGTATTATAGATATCTCAATCCTGTCGGCTTTTTGGTCGTTATGCTTTACGCGGACACTGTTCATTTTATCATTGGAGGGTTCCTAAAAGTTTTTAAAAGTGAGTTCTATTCATGACGTGATATTCACTCATTAATTGGATGTGTCTGCTGAGTGTAAGTGGAACAGTAAGGACATTCATTGCTCATGGATGTGTCTGTTGAAGAATTTAGGAGGTTTTCGATGTGTGAGATTGTTAAAGAAGTTCGGGACGTCTTAGAAACCACACGAGGGAACTAAAACAGCTAAAAATCCTAAAAAACAGATGTTAACCACTAGGTTTGAAAAAATCAGAATGAAGGATGATGAATCGCTCGATGAATTCTATGCGAAGCTAAATGACATAGTTAATTCGAGTCTTAATTTAGGTGAAAAGATTCCCGAGTCCAAGATCGTTAAAATAGTTCTTAGATCCCTACTTGTAAGGTTTAGGCCTAAGTCACCGCGACTGAAGATAGTAAGGACTTGGATGTCGTTAAGATAAAAGAACTAGTAGGATCTCTTCAAACCTATGAACTCACCGTTTCTCAATCTAAAAAGGTTAAATCCATAGCCACGAAAACTGTTAGAGAAAAAGAAAGTTAGTCAACTGAAGATGAAACTCTTAGGGACGACGAAATAGCCTATTTTGTAAAAAAAATAAAATTCAGAAGGTGATAAGAAATATGAGAAAACCTCAAGAACAAAAAAAATAAAAATGAAGTGTCTAGTAAATTCGTGAAAGATAAGTGTGAAAAGAGTAACTTTAGGACTTCTAACAAGAAAACTCAATCAGTTAGATACCATAAATGTTAGGGTTACGATCATTATAGGCATGAATGCCCTAACTTGAAAAAAAGTTTAAATAAAGAAAGACGTAAGCCATTAGTAGTGACTTTGAGCGATGATGAATCAGACTCGAGTGCTCAGAGTGATACATTTGGTGGTGAGGATGAACAAAATTTTATGGCCTTCACATCTATAGCTATGATTGAATCTAATAAGGAAAATGGAAAGATTGAACAGAGTGAGAAATCCGAGGAAGAATCTGAGGATGAACCTAATATTCAAGAATCTTATTGTGAACTATTTGTAGAGAGTCTTAAGATAAAAAAAGTCAATAAAGTTATACTGAAAAAGGTAAATGATCTTGAAAGAGAGAAAAAAAAATCATTGGTGACCTTCAGGACTCTACCAAAAATCTGAGTGAGTTGAAACTTTTCACTTTCCTTATCAGATTTAATCGTAACTATATATGTGAATGCCATAAACTTTTGTTCATCCCCACCACCAGATATATTACTCTGAGCACTCGAATTTGATTCATCATCGCTCAAGGTTACTATTAATGGCTTACGTCTTTCTTTATTAGAACTATTTTTCAAGTTAGGATATTCATTCCTATATTGACCGTAACCCTGACATTCTTGGCATCTAACTGATTAAGTTTTCTTATTGGCTGTCACAGAGTTATTTCTCACGACTATCTTTAGAGAATTTATTAGGAACTTCATTTTTTCGTTCTTGAGGCTTTCTCCTATTCTTTATCACATTCTGAAATTTTTTAACGAAATAAGCTATTTCGTCGTCCTTAAGCGTCTCAGCATCAGTAGATCCACTCTTTTCTTCTCTAATAGTGTTTATGGCTATGGATTTAATCTTTTTAGGTTGAGAAATGACGAGTTTATAGGTTTGAAAGGATCATACGAATTCTTCAATCTTAACTGCATCAAAGTCCTTACTTTCTCCAATCGTAGTGACTTTAAGTCTAAACCTTTTAGGTAGGGATTTAAGAACTTTTTTAACGATCTTATACTTGGGAATATTTTCACATAGGTTAAAACTCGAATTAACTCTGTCATTCAACTTTAGATAGAATTCATCAAACGATTCATCGTCCTTCATTCTAATTTCTTCAAACCTAGAGGTTAACATCTACAATTTAGAATTTTAACTGTTTTAGTTCCCTCGTGCGTGGTTTCTAAAATATCTCAAACTTCTTTAACAGTCTCACATATCGAAACTCTCCTAAATTTTTCAACAGATACAACCATGAACAGGACATAAATGCCCTTATTGTTCTAGTAACACTGGTTGAAGGTGTAGTCCACCCAGGTTGAACGGTAATTCAAATACGCTCATCCAATACTTTAAGAAAACCTCTCATCCGAACTTTCCAATAAGCATGGCTGATTTCCTCGAAAAACGGAGGCACTGACAATGAATGACTCATCTATAATTAATTAAAGGTTAGGAATCAAAACAAGACCCTGATACCAATTGAAAATAGGAAGTTCGACCCAAACTATACCTAGAATGGGGTGAACAGGTGACTACGCGGAATTTTAACTTAATAATTAATTAGCAACAAGTCACTATTAATTATCTTTGGATGATTAATCATGCAATTTAGATTTTTCTATGTTGAATTACTGCAATTATGTAAGCAATAAATAAACACAGAATTGACATGGAGAAACCCCAATTGGGTAAAAATTCAGGGCACTTTGCTAGACAATAATCCACTATAAACGATTTAGAACTTACAGTCCATCAAAATCGACCACCACTAGTACTTTCTAACCTCCTGATTGTAATATCAATAGCTCTCTTGGATTTCGTGCTCCTGCACCAACTCCCAACTGCAGTTTCCAAAAGCTTTCCTGGATTGCGCTCTCCTACAGCAACTCTCAACTTTTTGAAATCGTCTATCTCATGTGGATTAATGAAGAACACAACGTTCTTCAACGATTGGAAGTCCATTCACCTTCCATTGATCTTTAGAACTCAGACAAATATGAAGGAAGCCGCAGTTTGATATTTAGATTGTGAGTTTGATGTTTTCACCGCCAATAGCCAATAACAGGACGAAGGTTGAAAGCAAATATATGAAGACAATCTCAAAAAAATGTGTTTTTCTCCAATGTTTAAACTTGTGAAAAATGTTCAGCTTTGTTATGATATTTATATGTAGGTTAAGGAATGAATGAACTTGATAAAAAACCTTTAAAAACGAATAAAGATTTGCTTGGATAACCCTGTCGTTCGAACGAAAGTTGAGCGACAATGTGTCGCTCGAGCGAAGGTCTAACGACAGGCAGGCGACATAATCTCTATTTCTGATGCTCGAGCCAAACTTTGGCGACAGTTTAGCGAAATTCCAGTACTGTTTTTCATTCTTTCCCATTCTCGAACACTAAACCTAATGTAACTTAATTTCAACTAATTGCACATTACTCATTGACTTTGTCCATTTTGTTCTTAGACTTGCCAATTACAACAAATACCTAACAATCTAGACTTAAACCTTTAATTTCGATTCTCAAGATTTGCATAATAATTATTTTACGTATTGATTTTACTTGTTTTCTTCATGTTTGAATTACTTGATCATTAATTCATGATTTGTGATTGTAACAAACCGAGATGTGAATTATAAATGTAGACCACGAGATAAAACTCATCAATTAGGCAAAATGTAGAGATACACAATTATTGGTAATTAAATGGTTTAGTTGATGCTTATTCAAATTAACATAGAGATATAATGAGTTGACTAAACAAGATATAATTGATTTGAACTCAAGAGGCACTAAATTGATTTAATTAGTAATTTGACCAAGTACAACTTTAGGAATTAAATTTGAGAGGCAAGATTAAAGGTGATTAAATATAATGAAATTGTTAGTCGCACCGCTTAACAATCATATTTGATCTTTTAATTACTTTCACCTTTTTAGTTAATATTAATTCCCATAAAAACTTGGCTTGGTATTTTGTTTTCTTTAAATAAGGTAGGCTTATTTAAATTGATATTTTGATAAAGTAGTCTTTGTGACACAATAATCTAAACTGTTTAAGTTCACTTTACTATATATTTAATTGACATCGTACACTTATCACTATTACACAATTATTCACTCCTATTGAGAATGCTAAAAATATAAGTGAGATAAGAGTCAAACCTACCATTCTTTAAAAAATATGTATTATTGATAACGATTAAGCATGACAAACAAAAGTCAAAATTATTCACCTTCTCCATGGATACTTTATTTGGAGAAATTTTAAAAGCCACATCTTTTACTTCATCAATTAATAGATTATGAACGATCTATAGTTTTAATTTTCTCTATGAAAGATTTGCTATCCAACCCTTTGCTGTAGAAGTTCTGGAGGAATTCTTCTGCTGTAAAATCCCGATATAGAGCTGCTTTTTCTGGTGTCAACAACTCCGGGAGAGGTCCATACTTCCCGGATTCTCTCCATTTGGCAAGATTGAAAAACACGACGATAGAAATGCGAGATTCCATGGAAGAGTTAGCCAAAACCCGATGCTGTACACTTTTGTATTCGCCATTTGATACTATCTGCACATATATATTGGATGACAAACTAGTGAGAGAATTTTCCTTTTTTTCTTCAATCAAGCTAATTTGTGAGGTGGACATGTTAAAATCAATTCTTACACTATAAAAACTTGTTAAAGCGCGTGTTAAAAATAAAGAAGCAATTCATCCTTTTGTTTCCAATAGAAAGCTTTAAGGCTTTGCCAACGGCAACTACTAGTTGCGTATGGAAAACAAGTCTACACCAAGGATGCTTTTAGTTATATTCATTGGGAAATATGATCAGATGCTACCAAGTATATAATTAGGTGCATGATGATACAAAACATGATTTGAGCACATGATCATGATTCTTGATTCCTATGAGGCTAACGGTCCGCTGGCATAGCTTTTGAAAAGTCAAAATGAGTTTTTGAGACCTAAAAATTATTTTTAAAAATTAATTTTCAAACAAAAATCAAAATAATTTTCTTTAAAAGCTTTTCTAAGGTTTACCTGAAGAAAATCTCCGATGTTTACAATTAACCCTCCAGGAACGGGCTTTACATCTACCCATTGATTCTCATGTTTTACCTGCAGCCCCTGGATCTGATTTTGCAGCAAAACTGTAACAATTCCAGGATCAGTGTGTGGTGTGATACCCAGTGTGAGATCTGCCTGAGGGCAATAAGGATATATATGCCCTACAAAAACCCTACTATCAGAAAATGTCAAATCCCTAAACTTGCCAGCCTCTAGTCCTAATCCCAAAGACAGCAACTCCATAACTGTGTCAGCCACCTTCTTTGCATGCTTATCCCATTCCACCACTTCTTTCCTACAAATCCCGGGTATCTCCTCCACCTGCGGTGGCTCTGGCGACATCCACACTTGCAGGGAGTCATGCCAGCACGCGGCCTTAGCGCGGAACAAGTCATTGTTACTTGCATACATGACTCCTCGTCCCTCTTCGCGTAAGTAGTGTTTTGCCTTTATCTCCATTGGCTGCTCGTGAAATGCCTTGATCGCAGCTATGGTGTCTTCCAGTACTGAAACTTGTACACCATGATTGATCACTTGGAAGAAACCCCATATTTTTGCAGCATCTCGGATTTGTTCAATGATCTTAGATCGGTGATGATCAGAACCAACGTTGGCAAGATCAATAACGGGGATTTCGATCTGTGCAGAGGACTTAACATCGGAAAGAGTTTCTGGTGGATGTACAAAGAATTTTGGAATGATTTTGATACCAGAATCAGAGAGGCCTTTTACACCTATTTTAGAGTCATCAAAATCTTTCACTTCTTTCATTCGATCATAGCCAACTACACTTGCTTCAGCAGCTGCCATTTTTGTANTTATCTCCATTGGCTGCTCGTGAAATGCCTTGATCGCAGCTATGGTGTCTTCCAGTACTGAAACTTGTACACCATGATTGATCACTTGGAAGAAACCCCATATTTTTGCAGCATCTCGGATTTGTTCAATGATCTTAGATCGGTGATGATCAGAACCAACGTTGGCAAGATCAATAACGGGGATTTCGATCTGTGCAGAGGACTTAACATCGGAAAGAGTTTCTGGTGGATGTACAAAGAATTTTGGAATGATTTTGATACCAGAATCAGAGAGGCCTTTTACACCTATTTTAGAGTCATCAAAATCTTTCACTTCTTTCATTCGATCATAGCCAACTACACTTGCTTCAGCAGCTGCCATTTTTGTATTTTGGCCCGAGTTAACGTTTAGCGAAGTATTTGCAAATGATTTAACCTATGAATAGGTAGAAATGAGAGGAACATAGGCTTAGATTAATGAAGCTTTTAAAACTTGGATATTTCTAATGATTAGAAATTAAATTGCTTGTTTAGTGTTAATATATGGAAATAGAGGTTTAGAATATGACAGATACCTACCTCACTTTTGACTCCTGTTGTAATAGGACCATGGCAGATTCTTGGCGTGCCATAAAAATTATATATATATATAACCCAGGGGATAGGGGACAGTAAAAGAGGAGAATACAAACTCAAAATATTGTAAGAAATTGATGATTTTATAGATTGAAAATTGAGAATACAAATATTGAACTTGTAGAGGTGAGAAGATTATCTCTCGTCTCAAACTCTGCCTTACATTGAATGGTAACATTGAATTAAATACAATGAAAGAGCAACATGAAAGGAATCTTGAATAGTTGATTTGACCTTGATTGAACAGTATTCTGTCGACTACTTTTGAAAAGTAGGAAAAGTATTTTGTCTTCATCTTCAGGCCGAAAGTTTGAGGTGACAAAA
>CAIGRL010011614.1:0-10789 GCA_903798325.1 Fraxinus xanthoxyloides | reverse complement strand
TTAGTTGTAGTTTTGAGGTGCCAGTTGGAGTGCCGACAAGCGGAATTGAAATTTTTCTTATTTTTCTTTCTATTAAAACTGGGTAGTGTTAGGAAACTCAACCATGTTTAATACAAATCTAGGGAAGTGTTAGGACCTTAAACTCGTTCAATGTGGACTCATCTGGTTGAGTTCATGCTGTCCATGTTTAGCTATTGCAAGTCCTCTAAGTTTCCATATCCAATTATGGTCTAAATTTTTATCAACTGCAACTTATCGTGGATCTGCTTTTTGGGCAGAATCTTGTAAATCTTCTAGCTCAAAAGAGGTGCTTAGACTTTCTTATCAGATCAGGCCATCAGATATTGTTCACCACATGTTATTTGTTTTTTTTTTGGGTGACTAACAAATTACTTAAACTTTTTTTTTTTTTTTTAAATTTTTTAAAAAAATTTAAGCCTATGATTTGATTGAACCAAAATAGGTTTGAGCGTGAGCTCATTTGAAGTTTGATGAGATCTAGTTTTTACCAATTAATATCTACGTTGCATTGGTTTATCAATTTTTGGTCGAACTCCGGAGATTTATACTAAGTTGTTAGGAGTTTTGTGTGGGTGATGGAATAATGAGGATTGCCGTGCTTTGTTTGCGTTGATTTAATTATTTCTCCTTCAGATGCTGTCTAATAGATTTCTTATATTTACGCACAAACTGCCCTTTCATACGTTTGCGGTGAGCATATATTGGGAGGGTAGGTTACTGGACATAGCCCGACATACTCTGTACCCTTCCGATTTCTCCTAGGTTCCAGATTTTGGAACTAGTACCCATGGAACCTGAACTAGATACTACCTGTCAAGAGAGGGCTAGTTTAGGTGCGTACCCTAATTTGGTGTAAAAATTTAAAGATAATTTTTTTTTTAAAAAAAGTCAAAATTTAAATCAAATGGTTTACATTAGGTTTATTTCTATTTGTAGAATGCCAAGCAAGACTGAAAATACAAAAGAAGCAAAACTGAAGCAACTTCATAATTCTAGTGTAATATTACTAAGCCCTTGTTTGACTCCCTTTAAACCAAAATTCTCATACTCATTTTCAACCACACATTAATAAAATAAATTATTATAAATCCAGAACTTTTCTCCACTTTTTAACCCCACAGTCTCCAAAAAAAAAACCACTATTCAGATCAAAGAGGGGCTAGATTTTACTCCTAAACAAATCTGAAAAATAAATATAGAGGTTCAGTTGGTTTGACCTTGTATCTGATCAGTTGGTTCCTGAATCATAACCTGTAATAGGTCGGTTATGACTTTTGTAACATGTGCCAATTCTTTTGGACTTCAACTCAACGATGCCCAACCTCATGAGTCCCGTTCCAAACTTGGTTCTCTGTTCACCCTTTGTAGCTAGTCACTAGATCAAGACAGATATTTTGTTCCTTACCTTGAAAAGTGCAAGTTGAGTTAACTTATCCAATTCATGGTTCGAACTACTTGAACAAGGCTCTTTTAGTTCTCTCTTATTTGGTGCCTTTTGTACGCAATGAGTTTGAATAGGCAATGAATTTTATAAGACATACAGAAACATTCCACATTGTATAGAACAACTTCACCGATCTCCTATATCTTAATAGTTTTTAACGATTTTATGTGCACGTGTTGTGCCCAAGGTGGTTGCCTAGTCCAGAACTAGAAATGGGTCTCTTGCTTCACACTTGTGCTAATTCTGCATGTTACTGAATTAATGGATCTAGTTATTTATGTCCGTTCTGGGGCTAGGTACAGGTATTTTCTAAATCCTCTTTAAGAATGGGTCAATAGTTGCATTAAATCCTTTATTTTCCATGGCATGTCTTATTTTAAGAAATAGAGGTGCTTTTAAGGTGGAGTTATCTCATTGAGGGCTGTGTATATATGCACACTTCTTTGATAATTGAAAAGAGCTCGACACAGTTGATTCCTCCCCATTCTGGGTGCTCGAGAATAACTTGATGCACATGGAAAAAACTTTAGATCTAGATGAAGGCTGTACACAGGTGTTTTGCAGTTTTCTAAGATTTCGAGTTTGGTCTTCTTGGAGATTAGCATTTGGAATAAGGCGGTGAAGAGATGTAATGTGATAACAATTTTGTGCCCTTCTTTCCAACCATTTCAGCTCACTGATTATTGTAATTTCGTCATTGACTTTTGCTCTGTATGTGGTGTCATGTTTCATGTAACAGTATGCTGCATATGGAATGGAGGGAAGCATATTGGTGCTCCAAACTTGTTTGGATCACCTGAATATTTATGGGAACTTGAAGAATTTGCAGCTGCATCCAGTATATGCTTCAATTTTTAGGCACATGTTGGATAAACCTAATTTTAGTACTGTTTTCTGTGGATCACTGAGGACTGCTGCAGTAAATGAAGAATTTCTGCAGAATCTATCTGATGCATTACACCTGTCAGTATACGAGAAAATTGGAGTTGGTCTTGCTTTATCTGATGCAGAAAACCTTGATATCAGAATGTGTGGTTAGTTCTTCCTCCTTCTGACCATGACGTAGGATATGTCAAAAATTGGACAGCAGCATTGAAATAAGAGGATGAATTTCCAATACTTTTGTGCCTTTTATTAGAATCTGTGCTCGTTATGCTGTTCATTTCATGTTGTGCATTTGCTGATTCGCAGGAAAGAACTTCTGCATGGGTCAGATTGCAGAGTTGTGCGCCAATCCAGTGGCCTGGGATTCCACTGATTTAATTCAGCACATTCTAGTGTTTCTTAATCGATCTGAAGGCCTTTCCAAGCATGTAGATTCATTTGTACAAATGGTATCTCTATTGCAATTGAATGAGGAGACCCAATTCATTTTAGCTCCATTTCTTTCAAGTGAACTACGGGAAGCCAACTTCTTCAGGTACCTCTTTATGACAATTGCTAATTCAAAACTTACTCGAAATTGATTTTGATTAACCTGTTTTCTTTTTTTCTGCTTCTTTGTTAACTTCAGGCACTTGGATTTGGTCAATGAAGGCAGTGAAGATGATTTTGATGCTATTTTAGCAGAAATGGAAAAGGAAATCAGCATGGCTGATATGATGAAGGAATTAGGTTATGGCTGCGCTGTGGATGTATCACAGTGCAAAGAAATGTTGTCTCTTTTCTTGCCACTCACTGAAATCAAAATTGCAAGGATGCTTGGTACAATTGCCCAGACCTATGAGGGCCTTGATGACGGTCAAACTGCGTTCACGACGTTCCGCTCCGCTCTTGGTAGCAATAATGTTTCTGATCTGCCATTGCTGAACTCTTGGAACATAGATATCCTGGTTGATTCGATCAAGCAACTTGTAAGTTCCATAGATATATCTTCTAGCTTAATTTGCATTGTATTTCACATCATTGTGTCAGTCCCAGCGTAGCATTGATCAGCTTTATTTGGAGGTACTCAAATTTGACTGTCAACAGATACCCTGAATTTGTATTCGTTCTTTTGTTTCAATACTTTAACTACAGGCACCTGGGACCAACTGGATAAATGTCATGGAGAGCCTGGACCACGAGGGCTTTTATATTCCAAATGAAGCATCATTTTCTTTTTTTATGTCCTTCTATAGACATGCATGTCAGGTATGCCTCAACAGTTGACGTGCTTTTTTCATTCCTTTTAGGCATGCCAATAAGAAAGCAGTTATAAAGTTCCTTATTAAGTCTGGACCTTGGTACCTGCTTTTCAGGATCCCTTCCCTCTCCATGCTGTTTGTGGCTCTGTTTGGAAGAATGCTGAGGGTCAACTATCTTTTCTGAAATACGCTGTTGCAGTGCCTCCTGAAGTATTTACATTTGCTCATTCTGAAAGGCAACTGGTATGAATTTATTAGAATCTAGTTATTGTTACTGTCTTCATATCACCCCATACTAATAGAATTTAAAGCAGTTCCATGGATAAGGCGTTCTGGAAGTCAACTGTTATGGATATTACTTTTGCAGGCCATTGCTGATGATGCGATTAGTCATAAGTTACAGTCTGGACATACAAATCATGCCTGGTTATGTTGTGACCTGCTGGAGGTATTGTGTCAGCTAGCTGAAAGGGGTCATGCGAGTTCTGTGCGAGCTATACTGAAAGACCCACTTGATACTTTTCCAGAAGTCTTGCTACTTGGGATGGCCCACGTGAATGTACTGATTTTGGAGACCAATTGTGATTACTATTCTGCTGTTCCATGCAGTTGCTCAATTAATACCTTTGTTACTTGAATTGCAGACTGCATATAATCTCCTCCAGCATGAAGTGTCTTCTGCTGTTTTCCACTTGGTACTCAGTCATGCTTTGGGAAACAGTGTAATACTTCACCTGTGGCATATCAACCCTCACACGTTGTTGCGAGGATTTACTGATGCTGTGAACTCTGATCCCGACAATTTAACTAAAGTATTGGATGCCTGCCAGGAATTGAAGGTATTTAACTTCATATCAAGCTTAAATATATCATACAATATTCTGTCACAAATAAAATATAGAATCTCATGCAGTTCTTTTGAGGAATCAGTTTCAACCTTTACTGAAGGCTGGGTATGTGCCACATGATTGATCTCTGCATAAATCTATGCACTTTTTACTGAACTTCTACTAGTTGAAGTCCTTTCATGGTTCTTCTAAGGCTTGGATATTTTGATACACTTAATTGCTATTTCACATTGAACACAGTTCTTCATTTGATCACCAGTGTGTTATTTTTGATAATAGTTATTGTTCCACCAATTGCAATGTTTCTACCCGGAAGCCCTTTTTTTTAGTACAACCTGCATTACATTTATATGTATTAGGCTGCTGTATTAAGCTTTTACATGCAGCAGTATATTCACTTGGTCTTTCACGTTTCTAGAAAGGCGGTACTAGAAATTTTGTAGTATGTTTATATTTGTTCCAAGATATAGACTAAGAATCTATGACCTTGCATACGATATGTCCTCCTTCCTCAACTTCCTTCAACACTAAAATGAAAAAAAGTATTCAATTTTCTGCCTGCGTCATCCATTTTTGGTAAATCATTCATAATGTCTCTGTTGTTGATACAGATGCTAACTCCAGTATTGGATATGATTCCTTCTTATTTTGGTGTTCGACTGGCTGCCCTTGCTTCTAATAAAGAACTCATAGATCTCGAGAAGTGGTTGGGTACTCAAATAAGTACATATAGAGACGCTTTTTATGAGGTAAACTGATACTCTGTCTTCATCCCTACTCGCTCCACATTTTCCTCCCCTGGAATTAGAAAAAGAAAAAGAAAATCACAGCCTTAAATTATATGTAAATTTTAATTAAATGTGCCTTAGCTCTTTTATGCGTCCAATGGTGGTTGTCTTGTACTAATTGTTCACTTAACAGTGCTCTTAATTGATTAAATGTTGAATATATCGCAAAACTCATAGAAACTAGTCTTAATGCTTTCAGGAGTGCCTCAAGTTCCTAAAGGAGGTTGTGGTTGGATCTCAGGAAGTTTCTATTAACCGTTTTCATTCCCCTGGTTCTCTTATGACTGTTTATTTGGAAGCTTGTTCCTCCCTCTTAAAGGTTTTTCCAGACACTTGCATATTCTCTTAAATTGGATGATAGTTGTTTTAAATGATTGGGCTTAAAACCATTTGAATCTTTTGTCTGCAGGTCCTTCAGTCTCATTCTGGCATTATATCCTCTAGTCACTTTTCCAAGGAATTGGAAAAATTGCATGCAAGTTATCTGCATGCTACTGCAAAACTTAAGAATGGCGGGGTTGCTGACTCAGTAACTTCTGATGTTTATGCTGACGATATTGAGACAGAAGCAAACTCATACTTCCATCAATTGTTTTCGGGTGAGTTGACAATTGATGCGATGATTCAAATGCTTTCTCGCTTCAAAGAATCTTCAGAAAAGAGGTAATTTTCTTCCTCAATTTGTCTTTAGTGTGTGTAACTTATGCAAGCTACTCCTCGCTGTAACATATTCCTGCTTGGGGCACAATGACCCTGTATCGTAAGATAAGTCCATTGAGAAATATGCCTATTGCATTAAATCAAGTATCTACTCTATGGATTTTATTTTATTCCATGGTTTTCCTTCTCAAATCATGCCTGTCTTTCGATGTCTGATTAAATTCGTCCCGCATGCTATCCATTAGAGATGGCAATGGGTTCGGGGCAGGGCGGGACATCCCCACCCCGCCCCGCTCCGCCACTCCCCGCACCTCGCCCAGTCCCGCTCCCCACCTCGCCAGGTGCGGGGCGCAGGCTTGTCCCGTTTATATATTTTTTTTAGTTAACTAATTTTTTTTCCATTTGTAGTTAGTTAATTTTATTTTTCCCTTCACGGGGCGGGCACCCCCACCCCGCCTTGCCAATTTGTCGGGGCAGGGCTGGTTTTTTTGCCATCACTACTATCCATTCTACTTCTCAGCATGGAAACTTGTCATCGTGGACAGAACTTTAAGGCTGAAACAAAGCTATTTAACCGGTATTAGATTTTTTAGTACTTGAAGAAACCCTTATATATCAATAGCTATAAACTTAAAATGATGAAATGCACTTAGAGTAGCATGTATTTGTGTCTTTTGCATTCTGTTAAGGTTTCAGGTGATTTACTGTCTTGATTAAAGTAATTTTCACATTTGACAGGCAACAATCGATTTTTGAGTGCATGATCGCTAATCTATTTGAGGAGTACAAATTCTTCTCCAAGTACCCTGAAAGGCAGCTCAAAATTGCTGCATTTCTTTTTGGTGAGCTCTTATTTTGCATTATGTAACATTTGACCCAATTTCATTTATTGTAGGTAATTTTTTTCCCAAACGTTTTAGTATTCTTTTTTCTGGTACTCTTCAGTAAAACATTTAATGAACTTCACTATATAAATGTAATTCACAATATCAGTTTTGCTTGTTTAGCATCATGTGCAAATCCATATTTTTCCTCGTTGGATTCGGCCCCAGTTACCTGGCTTAAAACTAACTCCTAGGGATCACAACCATGGTTTTCTGTTCTCCAACTATTTATTTTTGCCTTGTGTAAGTTGCTTTGGTTCATTTCTTTTAGATCTTTTAATGGTCGAAGTAGCTTGGGTAACTGGAACCCAAATTAAATAAAGACCAGGGTTCATTTTCGACATTGATCAACGGCACTTTTAGGAAGACATGTTTTGTTCCCTGCGATGAATTAATATTTTGATAGATTTGGACAATTTATCGATTAGAATTCTTTGCCTAACATTAGGTTTTCATGTTGCAAATTTGATATAATTTTATTCAACACTTAGTGATTCAGTATCTAGTCTTGAAACTTCAGTTTTATGGTTTTTATCAACTCGCTATATAACTGCTTTCCTGAAGATTATCAGGTTTCTTTTAAATAAAAGCATTTTTTTCCCAAATATATCTATTAGGCTGCAATGATCTCAAAAGTATGCAGAAACATGCACATTTCACCGGTATTCCCTTAAATTAGTCATCATATTTTTCACCAGCCATTTAGTGCCTCTGGGAAGATATGTTGCTCATTGTATCAGGATTTATCTTCCGTTATGGGGCTTTTGATAATTTTAGTGGGCTCATAATTAACAACTAGATGGCTCTTAACTTGGTAAGTGCACTAAGAACAACTGTGACATTTATACTTGAAGGCCCTGAATTCTGGATTCAGTGAACTTTTTTTTAGTACTGATTTAGACTACACTTATAAAGATTTTCTTGGGTTTAATAAAACTTGGCTTGTATTTGCATGAATAAACTGAAAAGCAAAACCTATCACGGTGGAATTGGCATTTACTCTATAAACATGATCGCAATTGCTCTAGCTGCTTATTAACACGACTTGAGGACATTAGTTGGACTCAGTTGGTACAGGCAGCATGACAGCTTCATCAATTCTCATTTCCTTATAAACTTATTCACATGGCTGTCCATATTTTTGTGTTATTAATTAGCTAAGTTTCTTAGACAAATTAAGTCTTAACATTTCCAGGGAGAAGGTGACTGTCTTTGTTGATTGTGGTTTTCTGCTAGGCTGTTGTACCAACTTAGGATGTTATTTGAGTATCAATTTGTTCTTAGTCCAGCAGAAGATTAGTGATCTTGTGAGATACCCAATGTGGTCGAAATATCTTAAGTTGGTATGCAATTTTAATTTTCACGAATCGATATAATGGAATTCTTTACCAAATTAATTTCTCAATGTGTTGCTTTGCCGCCTGTAAATTCAGAGTCAGTTTGCTTTGTTAGCTTGCTATGGGCTTTGATATGTGTTGTTTATTAAATATCTCTATTCGGGTAGTTGGATCTGTAAATTGGAGATTTTAATTTTGAAACAAAAATGTTAAGCTTAATTTACTGATGTCGTGGTTATTACTTTTGTTTCTAGGGTCGCTCATTAAGCATCAACTTGTAACTCATCTAACACTTGGTATTGCTTTGCGAGCTGTTCTGGATGGATTGCGAAAACCTGCAGATTCAAAAGTTCGTCCTTTTTCCCTTGTGATGTTTTTACTTTTCATAATGTAGTTTCTTTTTAACTGTGTCCAATGGTTTTACTACAAACAGATGTTTGTCTTTGGCACTACTGCTCTGGAACAATTTGTGGACCGCCTTGTAGAGTGGCCACAATATTGCAACCATATCTTACAGATATCTCATCTGCGTGGTACTCACGTAGAACTTGTTGCATTCATTGAACGGACACTTGCCAGGATTTCATCAGCACATGGAGAACAAGATGTTGGGCCCAGTGCCACTGCCAATCAGCATCATGGAATCCAAACTTCTGGGACAAATGTGGAGGTATATGCTTATGTTTATTGAGGTCTGGTGAAGTGTTGCATCATTTCGTCGATTTCTCACAGAATTAATTTAAATTTTCTGCAAACAATGAGTGTCGCTATCTTGATTTAGCCTTGCTCAGTCAATCTACTGCAAGATGATTCCTTTTTCACCATAGGTTGACTTTCACCAGTCTAGATCTTATTTACTACCGAGAGATGATACATTTGTTAGACTTCAGATTCTGTGTCTTGAACCTTAAATGCCTGTCAATTACATTTCCCCTCTGAGATTATATCCTGGTCGAGCATTTTCCAGTTTTGTTTTAAATGGGATAATAGAGTTCTTTATTAGTTTTCTCTGATAATTGATATTTGATTCTTAAGGGTCTGCCGAAATCGGTCTATGCATGTGTCAGGCCTGCCATATTATTACCACAACTATGTTTACTGGAATAACATTTGCCTTTTGGATTTTCTTGCATGGTCATTACTTCCTCTCCGACAACTGAGACTATTATGTTTCAGACTTATTTATATTATGGTTGCAATTGTTTTAATTTTTAATTTTTTGCTGCTCTCTACTTTTTCCTTCATTAGTTTTACTGTTCTGTCGATATTGATTGAGCCAAACAGATCAATGTCCCTATCACCTGTCCTTTGAGAATTCTATGATTCATTGTTTAAATTTGCTGGTTTTTGTTCATTAAATTGGGTTCTGCTCGGAGTTAACTCTACGATCATTTGTTTACATCATCTTGTTGAATATCTGTTCTCTTCAGTTCATAGAACTACTAAGGAAAAGCATCTGTCTAAGTTTCAAAGGCACTTATAACATTTCCACTAGTACAACCATATATATGCACGAGGAAACAGCGAGTAGACCATCTGCCTTTTCTCGTTTGTGCAGTTTCCATCTTTAGTAACCTAGCTATAAAACATAATTTTGGCACCAGGCAGGAAACAGATGTGATAACCCTGCTGATGCTGCTCATAGTGAAGAGGTTTATATCATAGCTTGTTAATATATAGAAGAAACTGAGATTTTGTCTTGACTGCATTGTGATGTAATATTTGGATTTGTATTTTAAATGGTGAAGATCTAATGGCAAAGATTTAAGGAATAAAATTCTAATAGTTTCATTAGTATTCCAGATTCTTTCTTGCTTGGCATCTTTATGGAATTTCCTTTGCACATACTGCGATCATATTTTGACCACTGTAATATGTATCATGTCAATGTTTCCTGAAGAAAGCTGTGATTTGGTTCTTTTTATATTTTTCCTAATTGTATAGTTGGTTAAACTAAACAGAATCACCAAGTTTTTGCCAATTTTAGGGGAAAAATTTGATTCCCTCCATATGCATGTCAATATGTTACAAGTCCTCTCTATGTGATAGACTCTCCCGACTCTAATGAAATATATTTTGCTACCTGATTTCACACTGTCAAGTTTATTGGTTTTCAGTTCTAATATGATGTGTGTGGCTTAAAGTTAGACGCTCTTCTCATTTGCAGATGCTGGGCTCATCTTTTTCACTAACTGGACCTGGTGGTAGCTCACAGGCGGGATTGCAAATCTCTTCTCCGGTCCTACTATCACAAAGACATCTAAACTCTTTAGATGAGAGAAAGGTCTCTATAACATTGCCTAATTACATGAAGCCAGTTTCAACCACTGCAGGGCAATCTGTTACTGTTCCTTCAAGTGATATGTCTATCATTCAGAAGGCTAGTGCTAAAAGTCTCTTCTAAGTGCATTTATATGGATTTGATAAATCAGCAACTGAATTTATTGTCATAACCTGGATTTTACAACAAAATTGATCTATTGAAACCTCCATCATGACCTAATGCTATAATATACTCATAAAAGAGTGGATATAAGAAGTTAGCTATCTAGATGTTCTAGTATGGATTTGATATGTCTTTCAATGCACACCTATACTAGTTTTTCAACTGACCTCTTTAATGCTACAATGCAGCCACAGAGTCTGGGGAATGCTTCATCAGCACAGTCTTCTGGTCGTTC
>CAIGRL010011610.1:0-10086 GCA_903798325.1 Fraxinus xanthoxyloides | reverse complement strand
ACTTTAAAGTGTTTGATTGCTATTTTCTCTATAGAAAATATTTTTCAACTTTTAAAAATATGTCTAATTTTCCTTGTTTTTAAGGAAAATATTTCCTTCAGGGGAAGTAGGTTTTTGTTTTCCTCAAAACAGGGAAAATATTTTCTTATCTATGATATATTTCCCATACCAATCAAATACGCTCTAAAGGAAATGAAACTTTTAAGAAGAAAAAAGAAAAAGAAATTAGGGTTCGTTTGATTGCAAATGTGGAAAATTGGTGGAAAAGAAAAATGTTTTACAGAGAATTGATTTGTCTAGAAATTGTTTTATCGAGAATTGTAATTAATTGTGTTTGATTGGTATAATTTTTTATGAAAAATATTGAAAGTTTGGTGTCCGTTTGACTTTGTTTTTTTATGAAAATTGTTCACTAAGTGATAATATTTTCTACAATTGAGAATACTAGGGTTGACAACTTGGCGTGTATGGGACGAGTCGGCCAATATTACCCTCGTCTCGTCAGGTATTTTTATTATCTTACCATATATCCATACTCGGTTAAAGCTCGACGGGTTGGGGCATGGCAAGTCCCTTATCCCATTTATTTTTTCTTTTTATTTTTTATTTATTTTATTTTTTGCCTTTATTTTTTTATGTCTTTAGTTAGTAAATATTATTACTTTTTTACTAATTTGTTAAAAACAACTTATGTTTTCTTTAAAAATGATGTTAAATTTATTATTTTTTATTGGATAAAAAACTTAAATTTGAAATTAATTTTAAACATGGCGGGAACCATGTTTCCCATACCCTATTCGAGGTAAGGACCATCGCCCCATCCTCGCCTCGTGTACCCGGTTAGGCATGTAATCCCCGCCTACGAGTTTCGGGTCGAGCAGGTTTTATTGTCATCATCGTTTGACTTTGTTATGCATGAAATTGTTAATAAAAGTGAAAAATAATTACCATTGTGTCTAGAGTTTTTTCCAATTACCAAAAAAAAGGTGAAAATTTTGGAAAACATTAGAAACTTTTGTTTATCAAACACTACAAAAGTTGGAAATTTTTCATTTTCCTTGGAAATTATGTAATATCAAACATGTTGACACCGACCTCCAAGGTCATTAAGTTCGGATTTACATATTTAGTAAAGAGGTAATAATCTGAGCTCGGATTATTAAGGTCAGATCGGGTTCCAGTAGCTTATACATGAAATTTGTGTAGTCTTTTAAGATGGAATAGTGAATAATGATTGAGAAACACTGACAGAATATATAAGCTACCNAATTACCAAAAAAAAGGTGAAAATTTTGGAAAACATTAGAAACTTTTGTTTATCAAACACTACAAAAGTTGGAAATTTTTCATTTTCCTTGGAAATTATGTAATATCAAACATGTTGACACCGACCTCCAAGGTCATTAAGTTCGGATTTACATATTTAGTAAAGAGGTAATAATCTGAGCTCGGATTATTAAGGTCAGATCGGGTTCCAGTAGCTTATACATGAAATTTGTGTAGTCTTTTAAGATGGAATAGTGAATAATGATTGAGAAACACTGACAGAATATATAAGCTACCAATCAGACGTGTGCAGATGTAAAGGTTCTACGTGCCACATTATTTGTCAATCGCATATCTTAGCTTATTTCCCTAAGTAATGCATTAATTGGTGGGGACCACTAGTACTAGCAAATTAAGATCGGCTGATAGTTTTGAGCTCGGCTACCAATCCTGTCACACCAACGTATGTACTTGTTCAGCTCAGTATCAGGATTGATAAAACAGTGGTACGGCATGCATGCATATTTCCCTTGTTTAAAAGCTGGGAAAAGGACCAAAAGGAGGGGGAGAAAAAAAAAAAAAAAGACAAACGGATTTCCTATCTTTCTCTGATATTTCGATTGCATCCAATAGCAAAAGAAAGGGGATTGTTTAATCATTATCTTGTAATCTCTTGATGAGTCCTTGAAAAAAATCGTGTTCAATACTCATTTATTTCTTGCAGTTGGCTTGGATTTTGGTCTTTACATTTTTCAACGTCAACAGTTTGACGCCAGAAGGAGGGCACAACTTGTGAAACAGCCCCATCCCTTTACAAAACAACCATAAAAGTATTATGGATGAGTTTTTAGTATCTAAAAATCAATCCCACACCCATCCGGAGCAATTAATGATCCAAGAAACCCCGAAAGACAAGGTCAGAATGAAATCATAGACCCTCAACTGGCAACAATGAAGGATGCCGTTGATAAACTAACAAACATTGTTAGCAGGCTGGAGCAAAATCAAGTTCGGAATCTATCACAAGATATCGAGGTGGAGTCTCCACGCCAAGGAAAAACCAGGCACTCCCCACAAGGAGGACCCTACAATTTTCAGGCGAGAAATCCTCTAAAAGTAGAATTGAAGAAGTTAGAAGTTCTCCTATAGCAACAAAGCCGATTGTCCGAAGGACAAATAGTGTGTTCAACAGGTTGGGCTCCCAACATTCCCTGACACCTACAAAAGAACATGCTAAGCCCCGCATCAACCATCCTGCTGAACAACCTAAACCAGATATAAGCACCCTTAAGAAAACAATAGTAGACTTGGAGGCTAAAAATAAGAGAAGCACAGAAGAATACTTCACTAAACGTCATTCCTCCTTTAATGAAGATATTTTAGCGGAACCACTACCTGAAAAATTGAAGATGCCGCACTTAACTGGGTATGATGGGGGAAGGAGACCCTCTTAGTCACTTGGACAAATACGCTTCATGGATGGAGCTACAGGGAGCTGGAGATGCCGCCATGTGCCGTGCTTTCCCATTAACCTTGGGAGATAAAGCTCAGCGATGGTTCAGGAGGTTACATCAGAGATCTATAAAGAGTTGGAATGACCTAGCCTCGGCGTTCCCTTGCTCAGTTCATGGGATCAAAGGCCAGAACCACATCAAAGGAGAGGCTAGTAAGCATCAAACAGGGAAAGAGTGAATCCCTTAAGAGTTATTTGAATTGGTTCAATAAACAATCCATGGAGGTGGAGAAAATCTTTGATGATGCTGCACTTATGGCAGTCCTTTCCGGATTGAGACCAAAGACAAGATTTTGGTGGTCTGTCCATGAGGACAGACCTCGAACATATCACGAACCCTTGGGCCGAGCTGAAAAATATATAAGTGCGGAGGAAGCCACATTAGATCAGGAAGACGTCAAGCCAGCCCCTCAATCCCCACAACGGGCAAAGGGAAAACAAACAGATAAGGATGCAGGTCGGGAAAGAAAGAGGGACAAAAGGGATCAAGGTCGCTCTAGGCCATATCCCGACAAATTTCGTGAATATCATCCCCTCAACGCAACTCTGGAGGAAGTTTTCCTACAAACCTTTCGCCGACCTCAATAACAAAGGAAAGAAATAACTGGGAGAAAGCAAGGAAAATATTGTCGTTATCACAGAACGACAGGGCATAACACCGACAACTGCTGAAATTTGAAAGAAAAGGTGGAAACACTCATCCGTAGAGGTCATCTGCAGGAGTTTGTAGCAAGGTCTCAGGGAGCAAACCCGCTTGGATTCCAACAGCCCAATCAACAAGGAACAGCTCAGCAAGCTCGGCCTGGACCCAAGTTCGTGACCTACAACCTCGCGCTACGATTAGAACATTGATAAGTGGGAATCAATGCCTTGAGGGTTCACGAAGAACAAGGTGCAGACTGGCACATGACGCCTATGTTTAGCAAAATTTCATTACTACATTCCAGCGTTGGAAATTGTCATCCCACCAGACCTCGAATGGTTTGGATTCTCATAAAAGGACGCACAAGGTGTCTTGCAAGACCAAAGTGATGCGCTGACAATAACCATGAATGTAGCAGGGGTGCAAATACACCGGACCTTAGTAGACAATGGGAATTCGGTAAATGTACTCTACTATCAAACTCTGAAACAGATGGCCATACAGGATCGATACCTTCAACCATACTCCAGGGGACTGCAATGATTCTCTGAAGATCCCATTGAAGCTAGGGGCAAACAGTACTCAATGTAGAGCTCAGCGAACCCCCTTGTCACAGAAGAATTTTGGCCGATTTCATTGTTGTAGACCTCCCTTCAAATTAAAATACCATACTGGGAAGGCCCTTGTCGAACGAATTACAAGCCACCACTTCAATATATCACTATTGCATGAAGTTCCCAACCTCCGATGGGCCGAGAGTATTACGTGGAAATCAGGTTGAAGCAAGAGCTTGCGATATTGATCTTCATAGTCCTCAAATCCGGATGCTGAAAAACCAACATCAAGGTCCCATAGTCCAAAAGACCCATGGTAGCCGACCTTTCCGAGATCGGTATTTCAGAAAAATATCGCAAGAAGGCGACTGTTGACCAGCTCTTGTTTGAAGAAAATGAGGTGGATCCAAATCCCTACCCCGGAGTTCTTGTGATCCCAGTATTTATATCCAAAATTAACATCCCTAAAGTTTTGGTAGATACTGGGAGCTCCCTCAGCATACTTTACACTGACAACTTGGAACGAAGTGGGATTCCTCTAGGTTTTCTGCAACCATATCCAAATATGATCATGGGACTAGACGGTATCCTTTCTGAATCTGAAGGAGTGATTAAACTTCCTGTTGAGGTCGGAGATTCCCCTCGTCGAACTAAAGTAAATGCAGAGTTTGTGGTTCTAAACTCGAAGTCCCCTTAAGATGCAATTATGGGACAACCTTTGCTGTTTGATCTCTGGGCGGTAATATCATTATACCATTACTCTATCAAATTCCCTACGCCCCATGGCACATGGCAGGTCAAAGGAGATAAAGATAGTGCTGCTCAGTGTCAGGTGATGATTGATCTGAAGGGAAAAAGGATTCACTACTCTACGGAAATTTGTATGATGTGCACAACAAAATCGTTGTTGAACTCGTTGGATCTGCGAGTAAAAGTACGGGGTAAAGAACCTGTGGAAGAACTGGATGTTATTAAAGTCGGCACAGGTAGTCCCCAGAAAGAGCTGAAAGTACGCCATGAACTCCGGCCTCCATTAAGAGACCAAATTGTCAGCTTCCTGTAAGAAAACCTCGATGTATTTGCTTGGGAACACGTTGACATGAAAGGAATTAACCCAAAGGTCATGGGCCATAAGTTGGAGGTGGACCCTTTTGTGCGACCCAAACAGCAACGACATAGGCCCTTAAACCCAGAACGGTATGAAGCTCTGAACAACGAAGTATAGAAGCTGCTCAAAAATGGATTTATTCGAGAAGCAAAATATCCAAAGTGGATTGCCAATCTTGTCCTGGTTAAAAAGAGTAATGGAGATTGGAGGATGTGTATCGACTTCACCGACCGGAACAAAGCATGCCCCAAGGACAGTTTTCCTTTGCTGAGGATAGACAAGATGGTAGACGTTACCATTGGGCACGATTTGTCAGTTTCATGGATGCGTACTCAGGTTACATTCCAATGTATGAATAAGATCAAGAACATAAGGCCTTTATCACTGACAGAGGTCTATATTGCTACAGATTAATGTCGTTTGGCCTCAAAAATGCTGGGGCAACCTACCAACGCTTGGTTAATTTTATGTTTGCCAAGCAAATTGGGAAAACTATGGAAGTATATGTGGATGACATGTTAGTCAAAAGCACAGATGTACGAAACCATCTACAGCATCTTGCCGAGATGTTCGAGATCTTGAGAACATATGAGATGAAGTTGAATCCCCACAAATGCGCTTTTGGCGTGAGCTCGGGAAAATTCTCAGGATATATGGTAAATCCTAGAGGAATTGAAGCTAACCCAGAAAAAATAAGGGCCATCATTGAAATGCGTCCTCCAACTAGGCCTAAGGAAGTTCAAATTCTGATGGGGCGAATAGCTGCCCTCAGTCAATTCATGTCAAAATCAACAGATAAGTGCAGACCTTTCTTCGATATATTGAGAAATGGGAAAAAGTTTGAATGGACATCAGAGTGTTAGCTCGCTTTTGATCAGCTGAATTCACACTTGGCACAACCACCCGTGCTGTCTAAACCAAAGACAGGAGAAACGCTGATGCTCTACCTGGAAATTTCAGAACATGCTGTTAGTGCAATATCAATCAGAGAGGAAGATGGGGCGCCGCACCCGATTTACTATGGTAGCAAGGCCTTGCATGATGTCGAGATCCGTTATTCTCCGCTGGAAAAATTAGCTTACGCAGTAATAACAGCGGCTTGGAAATTAAAGCCATATTTATTAGAACATCCTATTGAAGTATTAACCAATCGTCCATCGAGGCAAGTTCTACAGAAGCCTGACACTTCAGGGAGGTTGGTGAAGTGGTCAGTTGAGCTCGGCCAGTTTGACATAAAGTACAAGCCACGTGTCTCCATAAAAGCTCAAGCACTTTCCGACTTCATCGCTGAGTTCATCCATAATCCAGCAAAAGAATCATACCATTACTCGCCTTGGAAGCTTTTCGTTGATGGATCCTCCACAGAGGAACGAGGAAGAGCGGGAATTGTACTGATTAGTCCGGATCAGCAATTATTTTGTGAAGCACTGCCGTTTGATTTCAACGGCTCTAACAACGAAGCCGAATATGAAGATTGACCACTTGATTGCATACAGTGACTCCCAGCTAATAGTGAATCAGGTCAATGAAGCTTACCAAGCTAAGGAAGAAAGGATGAACAAATATCTTCAGCTCGTCAAAAGAGAGCTACGAAAGTTCGAAAACATCCAGGTTGAAGGAATTCTGCGAACTCAGAATGGGCATGCATATGCCTTAGCTCGGTTGGCAACAAGCGAAGGAATCGAGAGGTTTGATAGCATACCTATAGGAAAAATTCATCGCCCTGCTACTGAAGAATATGAAAACATTCATATGATAACTAGCTTCAATCAAACATGGATGGATAAAATTATCTCGTATCTCCAAACTGGCATATGCCCTGAAGATCCCGTCATGGCAGGAAAACTTCGAATAAGGTCAGCAAGGTATACTTTAATAAACGATGTTCTAAATAAACGGGGATATTCTATGCCTTTGCTCAGATGCTTGAATAAAGAAGAAGCAATGCATGCCATGGAAGAGGTGCATGGAGGCATATGTGAGAATCATGCCGGAGGACAGGCATTGGTTCATAAAATAGTGCGTCAATGGTATTTTTGGCCAACCATGAAGAAGGATGCGCTGGAATTCGCCAAGAAATGCGACAAATGTAAACGATTCTCCCCAAACATCAACTCCCGCCAGAGAACTGAACTATTTTATGGCACTATGGCCTTTTTCAAGATGAAGGGTCGATCTAATCGGTCTCATGCCTGTAGGGAAGGAAGGCACGAAGTTCGCAATTGTGGCAGTCGATTATTTCACGAAATGGGTTGAAGCCGAACCTTTGGCCAAAATAACCGAACACAAGACGACTGAATTCATATGGAAATCAATTGTATGTAGGTTCCGAATACCTCTTTCTATTATAACAGATAATTAGAAACAGTTTGACAACATTCGCTGGCGAACTTCTGTTAAGAGCTGGGGATACATAAACACTTCTCTACACCAAATCACCCTCAGGCAAACGGCCAAATTGAAGCTAGTAATAAGATTATCAAGCATACGCTGAAAGCAAAGCTTGATACTCTTAGGGGAGGATGGGCAGAGGAACTTCCCAGCGTGCTATGGTCTTACCGAACCACTACTAGAAATAACACCAGAGAAACTCCCTTCTCGTTAGCTTTTGGGATGGAAGTTGTCATTCCACTGGAGATTGAAATCCCTTCGGTCAAAACTGCGACATATCATGAAGATCAAAATGAACAAGCATTGCGAGGGGAATTGGACTTAATAGAAGAAAAAAGGAATGCCGCAGAGATCAGAAATGCATTTTACAAACAACGCAACGCGAGGTACTACAATCAAAAAGTGAAAAAACGTGAATTCAAGGTCGGCGACCTGGTCCTAAGAAAGGTCTTTTTGGCCACAAGAGAGCTGAATGTTGGGTCCTTAGGACCTAACTGGGAAGGTCCCTATAAAGTAAACAAAGTACTATTTAGAGGGGCCTATGAATTAGAAGACATGGAAGGAAGACCTCTGTTGCAACATCGGAACGTGGAACATCTTAAGAAATATTACCAGTAAAACTACTGTAATATGTGGTTGTTATGAATAAGAAAGTAAATTTCGCAGATGGCATTGTGTAGACAAGGAATTACCAAAGTCTTGCTCACGAAGCAGGCCGAACTAAGGTTGTAAGTACTGCGACACTTAGTTCAATTCGTACAAGGAATTACCAAAGTCTTGCTCACGAAGCAGGTCGAACTAAGGTTGTAAGTGCTGCAACACTTAGTCCAATTCCTACATGGAATTACCAAAACCCTGCTCACGAAGCAGGCTGCACTAAAGTTGTAAGTACTGCAACACTTAATCCAATTCCTATAAGGAATTACCAAAGCCCTGCTCACGAAGTATGTCAAACTAAGGTTGTAAGTGCTGCAACACTTAGTCCAATTCCTACAAGGAATTACCAAAGTCCTGCTCACGAAACAGGCTGAACTAAGGTTGGGTGCTGCAACACTTAGTACAATTCCTACAAGGAATTACCAAAACCCTGCTCACGAAATAGGCCGAACTATGGTTGTAAGTGCTGCAACACTTAATGCGATTTTCTTAATTAAACCCACGAACAAACGATGTAGAATGTTTAGTTCAAGTAAGTATAGTTAGTAAAGATTACCTTTTAAACAGACTACCAAAACTGAGAAAAACTCTCAAAGCAAAGGCAAAATCTAAACTTTTCATTCATAAGACAAAATATTACAAAAGGTTTTTAAAACACTTAAACATTTAAATTGAGAAAACTACAAAGTAGGGGGAGTTGGGGAATTATTTTCCTCAGCTGGAGCTCGCGGGCCTCAGCATCTTTCAAAAGCTGCTCCGCCTCTTTCTCATGCTCCTTCTGAGCCTCCATAAAAAAGTTTGTATCCCAGTCCGGCCTTTGTTGATTGATGAACTTTATGATCTCACCGCTGGCCAGGACATAATCCTCTTGAGCTATGGCATCAAAGGCTGGGAAGGCTTTCCATTCCTTCACTGCTTTGGAGACTTTCAGCTCAGCCTCCTTTTCGATAGCCATTGCTTGAGCTACTGCTTCATCAGCTCGTTTCTTTTCATGCTCAGCCTGGTCATTTGCTTTTTCACCCCAAATTTACAGAGCTTTATTGTCATCCATCAGTTTGTGCTCCGTACTGACGTCCTCCACTTCGGGGACCACCATCTCCTCCGGGGTCACTGCCTCTCTCATACTCTCCTATGGGCTCCCTATCACCACCACGATCGGGGTTACCCCTCCTAGCTCCCCACCTCCTCTGGGGCCTCGATCCTACCCTCATTCGACGCCACTGTCACCCCCTCCGTGGTTTAACAAATATGATTGCACTGTATCATTATCCCCCAGAAATTACCCTCTCCGTCTCCCCATCCCAAACCTCTTATATCGCCTCGGATGACTACGAGCTCCTCATGAAAATCTATCACATGGCGACATGGAACAAATACATCATTAACTCTTCGACTTGTCCCCTAAACTCACGTGCCATCTCTCCCATCTGCTCCGCCTGTGCCCATTCGCTCTGCGAAATCTCAGTGCATCTCTCCCATCTGCTCTGCAGACTTTTGGCGCATCTCGCCTATCTGACCCGCTTAAATACTGTCATGCGGTCATATAGATCAGTGGACAGTGGATAAGGTTCCCTGATCGGCGACGGTGATGCCCACGGCGTCGAAAAAGGTTCCCTAATCGGAGACGGTGATGCCCACAGTGTCGGTGAGGCCCTCGGAGGCGGCGGTGAGGTAGAGACGGCAGTGAAACCCTAGGTCGAGGTGATCATCGATCTACTGGACCACGCTCCTACAATAATTGGAACATTAAAATTATTATATTCAATTCATGTACCGCATCTCGGTCCAGGATGGAATCAGATACCAGGGCGACTTCATCGTACGGAGCGGCCAATTCAAGCACATATCCACGAGCCTCATCCTCCATCGACGACATTAACTCCATTATGACTTGAAGCTGGCCTACCAACATTTCGACTAGTTAATGATCACATCATCATATTTTGGAGCTACA
>CAIGRL010011589.1:0-13037 GCA_903798325.1 Fraxinus xanthoxyloides | reverse complement strand
AAACTATCATTTCTATCCATTTTCATCTAATTTTTCAATAAAAAACTGTAAAATAACGAATATACCCTCATATTTAAATAAAAAGCTAAAAAATTAATTGTAACCATAATTCCAATTTTTTTTTTGAAAAAACTGAAAACAAGTCCCCAATAAATTATTTAATTATTTTAAAAAATGCAAACGAGTTCTAAATAAATTATAATTCATTTTTGTTTTATCTTTTTATTAATTACTCATTTTTTAATAAAATGATATTATACGTAAGCATGAAAACTTTTTCATTCTTTTTTAATAACATATTTTATAAAAAATATTATTTCTTCCGTTATAATATGGAATAATAGAGTCGGACTGGCATTTAGTGGGGTCGATTAGAGTTACGACGAAGGTTTTGTTAACCCTTGTAAGCATTTTTTTGAATCGCCATTTCGTGCCCACATAGAGAAGGAGCCTATTTGTCCGTTGTCTACACACACTGACACCACTAGTCTTTAGTCTTTACTAGGCACTTCGAAAAGTGGGGCCCATAACCACAAAATCCCCTCAACCAATAAAAAACAGGACACCTTTACGATCCCACCAGTCTATGCACTTTATTTTGATAACGTTATCGTCCACTGATTGGATATATATATGTGTACACGTGTCACACTTTAATATCCTTTCCACTTAATTAATTTGATTATGTCACAATGACCTTAATTTTTATTTGATACTGGTTTCGTGTTTGGACGGTTTTAAGCTCTAGCTCAGTCCCAATTAATCATTATTTTCAATTTTATTTTTATCTACACACTAATACGTTAACGTAATAGAATATTCTGCACAAAAATTCAAAATTTTTCTGTACATTTTAACAGTATATTATTTTAGAAATCATTATTTGAAATTCTATTTTTTTTCCAAATAATAATGGGCTTGTTCGGTATAGATTTTAATCCAATTAAAATTGAAAATATAGTCGTTATTGGGTCTCACTCGTCTAATAAAAGTCAACAATAACGGCTAGTTTTTCAATTTTAATCTGATTTTAATCTCTACCAAACACATTCCTATGGGCTTGTTCGGTATAGATTTTAATCCAATTAAAATTGAAAATATAGTCGTTATTGAGTCTCACTCGTCTAATAAAAGTCAACAATAACGACTAATTTTTTAATTTTAATCCGATTTTAATTTCTACCAAACGCACTCTTATCATGTTGCTCAATTATGTGAAAAACTAGGGGAAATTATGTGAAATTCTCGTAATCAATAATTTGAAATAAAGAAAAAAGACGAGGAAAATGATATCTTTGAAAAATAAAATTAGGTTGGTAGAAAGATGGTATCCATGTACACTACATTAATGCTCGGACCTAACTGTGTGAAAAAAAAAAAACGTGATTATATGATATGAATGATATTTAACACACATGATTAGGTTATTCTTGTAACCGTCGAAAGTGGTAACATGGGTGCTTTGCTTTATTCATTGACACTCATATTTAAGGGGTTTATGTTCGTTAGAAATTTGAGTGGAAAACTGACATTTTTTATGAAAAATAAATACAATCAAACACATCTTTAAAGAATTTTTTGGCCCATATATTTGTTTTACGTTGAAGATAAAAAGAATAAGAAAGATTCAGGCGATAATCATTTACACATGTACTCGATCAAGTGATGCTTGGTTGGTATTGTGGAAAATGCAAATTACAAGTAAAATAATCGATTATAGTAAAAGAAATTTAAGTTCTTCTATGGTAAATTGATCATCAATTTAGAACAAGAATTATTATTCCATTTTTAAAATTAATTTTGTTCAAATTAATAATCATATTTTTTCACGTGATCCATATTTTTTACCAACTTTTCAACTACATATTTCATCACATTTTATTAAAATATACTAATCTGATTTTTAGTTAAATAAAAAAAGGGGCTAAGATTGTACCATATTCATTTTTCTAATCATAATGAATTAAGAAAATATGAATAAAAAGAAGGCCAAACCATTATCTTTCGAAAAATATAATAGAAAAAACGTTTTAATTATTCCGAGCAACATCTCGTAACAACTTAAGAAAAAGGTTTAATGCACTACGTCAATAAATTTATTGACGTCAAAAATATATTCTCAATATTGAAAATAACATGGTCACATTAACAATTTTCGACGATACAAAGGTACTCACTTGGAAACAATCCAATCAAACGCACCAATATTTGTACGAACTTTTTAAGCAGATTCTGAATATTGTTTAACATACATTGGCATCCGCCGAAATTAGATACTCGGATCAAACAAATAAACCGAGCATGTCGGTATGTCACTGGCATTGGTGGGACCATGTTATGGAAGCATTCCAATTTAGACGTTATTAAAAAACCCAAAATCTAGATAGAAATTCCCGAAAAATACTGAGAATGTGCATCACTCAATTCTTATGAGCAGATGAGCACAAGAAATAAGTGACTCATATAAAAAGACTGTGAAACCCAAAAGCGAAAATATTAAGCTGGAAGAAAAAAAGCAGCAGTAAGAGGATTGGGGGTCTTTGAAGTTTATCTTCAACTTATTGAGCAGAGTTGGCCATTGTTAGTTTCTTCTGTCTTCTCTGATTGGCTGGAATCAATAAGGAAGGTTGGTTTCTTTCTTTCTTTCTTTATTTTTTGATTATAATTGTTGCTTACAATTTCTCTGGGTTATTTTAAATGAAATTGGGTAATGCTAATTGAAGATAGCTTTATGAACAGCAGAAAAGTGGGTTATAATAATGAAGTTGACTAAATTAAATAAGTGCTCATTATAATTTTGAGTGTGATGAATATTAATCCACAACTTATCTTATTTTTGCTACAATTCTTTTACAGTTTCTTGATTTTTTGAATGGGATGTGAAGTGATTACAGTGTTTAATTGGTTTTTTCATTATGCAGAAATCCCATAAAGGTACGGTTTCTGTTCAAGATCCCAAGACCTCTGTTTGAGCAGGAAAAGCTGTTTTGATTTTTTGTGTGGGATTTTTAAATTATTTTCCATCAAAAGTGAAGTGGATAGACTTAAGTTCTAATTTTTTATTAAGTCAAGTAAAGAAGACAACGGAAAGGAGGATAAAATCTTAGCATTGTTTAGACCACTAAAAGTTCAGTGTCAGCATGTCTGTTGCTTTGCTTTGGGTTGTTTCTCCCACTTCTGAGGTTTCCGGAGGCACCGGATTGCTGGAGTCAGTCCGGGAGGGTAACCGGAATCTAGATTCATCCTGGTCCATTTCTTTGGGTAGGAACTTGATTTGCAATGGCAGATTCCGCAGATGCGGAAAATATAGCCGGAATTTAAGTTATCCTAATGCAGATTCAAGGTATTCCTGCTTAGGTGAGTCGAATTCAGGGAATGGAAGAAAACTTTCTGTCATGTCAAGTATGGTAGCTAGCCCCGCTGGAGAAATTACGCTAACCTCGGAACAGAAGGTTTATGATGTGGTTTTGAAGCAGGCGGCCTTAGTTAAGAGGCAGTTGAGATCCAATGACAATTTGGAAGTAAAGCCGGATATTGTTGTTCCGGGATCCCTTAGCTTGTTAAGCGAGGCATATGATCGTTGTGGTGAAGTATGTGCTGAGTACGCCAAGACGTTTTACTTGGGTTAGCCTTCTTAATCTATGTTTCTTTAGTTGACAAGAATTTTGTCGTGGTATTTCTCGAGGCTTTTAAGCTACAACATTTAATTGGCAAAACGATTCCTAATCTCTTTTTGATTATTTTCAGGCACCTTGTTGATGACTCCCGAGAGGCGAAGAGCTATTTGGGCTATCTATGGTGAGTGTCTGTGGCTAACAGCATCATACATAACTTTTAGCCCGTCTGGTAACCATTTTTTTAAAATTCCACACATTCTCCTAAAATCTACTATTCAAAAACTAATTCTTCCAAAAAAAAAAAGACCTTCAAACAGGGGCTTAATATGAAAAGCATATATGTAGCCTGGTTTTAATTAGCAGATTGTGTCTACTTAAAAATTTGCTGTTTCTGTTCAAATGGTTTTGGGCGATGGATGATAATTAGCATATATGTTATGTGTTGTCGGTAGAAAAGTTCATGATACATTTTACTAATCACAAATTGTGTAATTATGGAAAGAAATTGGTGATTCAATTGTTGATTATATGACGGCCTCTCAAGCCCAACTGAAAAATACAGATATTAGATTAGACTGCCAATGATTCTGCATTAAAGTGGAAGGTTGGATTTCCACTAACACTGAGTTCTTAATCTCTTTTAAGTATGAATATATTGCTCATTATCTTGGGAAGATTTTATCAAATCTTTGTTGGGTTGTGTTTGATTTCCTTTGTTCATATGATATCACGAGCTGAGTTTTGTACTTCGAAATTATATTTTGTATTGATATTCCTAATTATTCCAAAATGAAAGGGAATACAATCACAAGTCATGTCTGATGTCGTCACTGTGAATTTGATTATGTAAGTTAATATTTCTGAAATCATACTTTTGGAACCTTCAACACTCTCTGATGCCTGTAAATAATGCTTTAAAATGACAATTTTGTTTTACGAATTATGATGATAATATGTGGTTACTTTTGATTATAAAACTTATTTGTTGAAGTTTCTCTGGATGGTCTATCCCCTTGGAACGATTCTCTTCGACCATGGATGGCTTTCATGCTCATTCTTTTCGTTCACAAAATAAAATTCCTTTAACGGGGCAAACGAAAAGGAAAAATATTAAACTACTATGGAAGTTTAGGACCTTAAAAATTCTTAAAATTTATTGTGTGAAACTTGAACTTTATGCACCCAATAAAACAGCCTTGGCCCACCAGGAAGAAGAGTTTTTAATTTGTTTTGTTCTTTTACTTTACCAGTTGACTACTACCCTTTAACCTCGAAAAGTTAGTGCTAATTTTGACTTCAATAGCAGTACAAAATCAATAATATGCTGGAAATTCTTGGGACAATTTGATAATAACCAGGACAAGAAAAACACCATTATTCTTCTTGCAACAGTCATAATTGAGTCATAACACTTGCTAATATTTGGTTGCTTGTGACTTGCATGTATTTGATTTGAAAAAGATGTTATGCATTTCTTTTGTTACTTTAATCTCTTCTTTAGAGTTTGGAATACGGGAAAATTAGCCTATTCATGACCACTAGTGATTGGATTCAGTTCATAGAGATGTGTTCCTCTCACGTACTCTATTTTTTCCCATTTAAACAGTGTGGTGCAGGAGAACGGACGAGCTTGTTGATGGGCCAAATGCATCACATATAACGCCTGAAGCATTGGATCGTTGGGAGGCAAGGCTGGAAGATGTTTTCCGAGGGCGTCCTTTTGACATGCTCGATGCTGCATTATCAGATACAGTTTCCAAGTTTCCTGTCGACATTCAGGTTAGAATATGATGCTCTCCCATTGTTTTAACAATATGTGCTTTTGACAAATCATTGAGAACCAGCACCAGTCACTTCAATTAAAATGTTGCCTGCATGTTTGAGATATGAGGCAGTAGACCATGCACTATAGTAGATAAGATTTTTTCTTTTCTTTTAATAGTGTCTATTCCCGTGTAATCTACCTTACCAAACAAACATTACGTGTTTTCATAACTTGTTGATTTTGACTTTAAACTCTGAACCTCTCTTTGTTTAACCACCCTATATATCATCTAGACCTTCAGAATAGGTTGTATTGCTCTCTATGATACTGACTCTATTGTGATTCGTGGTGTTCTCTTTCCAGCCATTCAGAGATATGATTGAAGGAATGCGGATGGACCTCTGGAAATCAAGATACAAAAACTTTGACGAGCTGTATCTATATTGTTATTATGTAGCCGGTACCGTCGGATTAATGAGTGTTCCAGTAATGGGCATTGCGCCCGAATCTCAGGCAACTACCGAGAGTGTTTATAATGCTGCTTTGGCATTGGGGATTGCAAATCAGCTGACGAACATACTCAGAGATGTTGGAGAAGAGTAAGTATACAGCTATATTTCGAAGATTATTAGCATTTTTAAAATGTCTAAATTGATGAAGTTCAGCAAAATAGGTAGTATTTTGTAAAGAAGGCACCCTTTTGCAATTTCGGTTCTAGCTAGATTTACATAATGGCTCTAGGGTCTGCTCTGAGAGAGGCTTATTGAATAAGAAAGTAAGTCTTCTCAATTACCTGATCAACTTTTCAATATTCTATGTGATATAACTAGTTTTTGATGCCTATTTCATGGCATTAACTAGTGAATCAACACGAACTATAACGTTGTTAGTGAATTTCATGCTTTTAGGTTTTTATACATGCTTCCCCTCGTCATGTACCATCTAGGCTTTCTTTTTGTAGAAGTAGTCTAAGAATTAAACCCAATTTCGTTATATTTTGTTTTGGTACAGTGCAAGAAGAGGAAGGATCTACCTGCCGCAGGATGAATTGGCAAAGGCAGGGCTCTCGGATGATGACATTTTTGCTGGGAAAGTAACTGATAAATGGAGAAATTTTATGAAAAAGCAAATTACAAGGGCTAGGAAATTCTTTGATGATGCAGAGAAAGGTGTCACACAGCTCAGCTCAGCTAGCAGATGGCCGGTAAGCAGTTATCTACTTTAGTTACTTTAAACATATTATGGACACGTCTCTTTTTAAGAGGATGATAGAAGATACAAAGAAATATACATTAATTAAGTTCCAAATATTTGCATGTCCTCTTTAACATAATCGAGCACCCAAAAGGAATTAGATATCGATAAGTTCCAAATATTTGCATGTCCTCTTCATGACATGGTAAAACATCAATTTATTGCCATAATGCACACTGTATAATTTTGGGTGCCGTTTGAAGTAATGATTATCATCATTGAGACTATAGAAATTCATATATTTCACACCCCAAGCCTAAATGTTGAGATTCCTAGTTTGTTAACCGAATCCCGGCTCTTCATCGTTTCCTTCTGCTTAATGGAGGATAATAGAAACAAAAGATGAGTTTTCATTTGTGAGCATAGCAGTTTACTAGCCATTAAATATCGATATCTTGTGACCACTGTTATAATCTGTCTTCTTCATGGTGAAAAACTGCGGTGGCGAGTGGACATCTCTCTCACATTGAGAGCGACCCACTTAAATTTGTGTTTTCACTTGTTCGTGTTTGAGATTTCGTTTTACGTAAACTTGCTCTCATAATTGAGACGGGGGCTTTTGAACTGACAAGAGAAAGAGTTTCCAAGTGCTTCACGAACAAATATAAATATCTACATTTATATCAAGTTTCTAGTATGAATCTTTTTCGACTATAATGACTAGTCCCGATTGTTGTAGGTGTGGGCAGCGCTGCTTTTATATCGCCAAATATTGGATGAAATCGAAGTGAATGACTACAACAGTTTCACAAGGAGGGCGTACGTAAACAAACCAAAGAAGATTCTTGCTTTGCCTATTGCATATGCAAAGTCTCTGGTTCCTCCATCAAGAACTTCATCTCCTTTTGTCAAGGCATGAACAGAACCATGTAGATATTGCTTCATAACCTCTGAATTATACAGTTGAAAAAACAAGAACAAATTTTTGTACATTAGAGATTACTTCAATGTAAGCATTTATCTTGAAATCTGGGATTGAAGAAGAAAGAAATGGCTAATTTTTTTTTTTTGTTTTTACTAGAAATGCAAATGTGAATACAATCTAATAGTAGACCAAAAAAGGTCTTCAATGCAAGATATTAATCTAATATGGTTGTTGAGAAATGGTAATTAAAGTTGACAAAGTGGTCAACTTTGAAAAAAGGTGCCTACAAGCCATTTTTGGTGGGATCATTTTGGAAAGTTGGTTTTGATTATGTAGTTTTGAATGTATGATTAGAATTAATATTTTATTTTAAACTTAAATTATGAGAACATTTCAATGAAATCCAAAGAAGAACTAAGCCTAAAGTAACCTTATTTTTACAAAAAAGAAAAATTGCAACAGCGGTCCCTCACCTTTGGTCTTTAGTTTGTATTAACGAAGGTCCCAAACATTTGAGAAATTAGCAGTTAGAGTCCAACTTGACGGAAATACCCTTGCTTAAAATGGTCAAAATATCCATTTTTGTATTTTTCATGTCAATCGAAGGTGGAATTTACGTTTTCCGTCAAGTTGGACTCAAAATGTTAATTTTTCAAAGGTTTAAGACATTCGCTGGCACAAACGAAGGTTATGGTAAAGTCTGCTAAAATCCCCAAAGGTTAGGGACTGTTGCTGCAACCGTTGCTGCAATTTTCCCTTTATATTTTTATTTTAGGATAGATAAAAGACAATATTGAATTGTAGATAGAATTCATTGGAGATTAATTTTAGGCTTGACCGACTATTTAATAAACATTAATGACACATAAATGAAAGTCTTTCAACTTTCCTTCCATGTATATTGCATACATAAATTGCGTTGAATGTGCTTTACGGATGTCCAAATGTGTAGAGGGTGAAGATCTACGCCCTCTACTCGCACACGTTTTTGCTATTTGGTCAAGCCTTGGTTTTATGTCTTAGCATTCTAACTTTGCCAGCCATTTTCACATAGAATAATCATTTCATTTCGATATCTTTTAATAGTGAGTTACTTTTAAATTAAAGATTCGACGAGCATCAAATGAGTGCAACACTCATTTGCCAAATATTGACATGTTGTAGTACTTGTTCGAATGATGTTTTTGCCTAGAAAAATGGGTGAAAACAATGAAACATGTGGATAATATTGAGAATTAATTTTGAATGTGTACTTGAATTTGATTGAATACTAGTAGAAGTAAATTATAAGTTACTAAAATGTTTTCCAAATATAGGTCAAGTTTGCTAGCCGATTCAACCATTACCAATTTACCACATCAAAGGGAGTTGCATACATATTTCTAGCATGGACAAAAATTATCTCACCAGCAACAGTCGGTTCAATGTTGCAAGCAAAAAATAAAAAAATAAAAAATTGATGAAAATGAAAATTAACTTTCAAAATGGAAAATTGGCTTTTTGAGTTTTGATTATATAAATCGACAATTTATACCTGATAAGAATAATGTTGTTTGACATTATTGGTATATGTGATGTCACATTGATATTAAATGATAAGTCCATTTAACAATAGCAAAAACACCATTGACGGCTTAATGCACCTCAAGGCGCACGCATCATCATCATCGTTGTCGTCGTCGTCGTTATTTTCCAACCAATTTTAAAAGTTTAATAATTATTATTGTTATTATTTTTTAATAATTATAATTTTTTTTCAAATTTTAGTCAATTGGATTGAAATGATCAAAAAGTTGCTTACACACTTATTGAACCACTAATTTATAGAGGACATTTTTAGTCAATTGGATTGAATAAAATTCCCCTTGGTTTGCCTGTAGAGTATTATACATTTGGTTTAATTAAAGCGTGTTGTACCTTTGATTTGATAGTAGTGTATTGTTCAATTAATTTGGTTGTAGAGTATTGGACTACTGTATAAATAATTATTTATATTTTATTAAGTTAATTAATCATTTTTCCTTTTTTACTAATTAATAAAAATTAAAAACTCTCCAAATATTTCAGTTAACACTATAATACAATATATTGTTTATCATTCGAAAATATATTTATTTTGTTAAACTCTTAAACCTGCATTTAGTATTATAAAATAATAAATGATTTATAGATTAATTAAAAATTTAAAATGATAATAAAATAAGATTTTTATTTTTTCATTTTTTTACGCTTAAGCCTCGACTTATCCTTCACACCTCACTATGCATACCGATTTTTGGAACTCTAGATATAAATAGCATCACTCGAAGTGTTAGTGGCTTGTTTGACTTTTAAGTTCAGTCAGACTCGTACATGAAAGTTTGTGTTTTTATTTTTATATTTTGTAACAATCTTGGGGCAATCATCTGATACTATGCAGCAAAATACGCCCATGGTGGCATCAACCTCTGGAGAAACACTTCAGGAGAAAGAGCCTTAATCGATCAATGACTGGAAGTAGAAGCTCAAAACCACAACCCTTTCGTATTACACTCTGGTGCTTCAACTGATGGTGCTGCCGCGAAGTGGTCTCATCACCAACATATTGGTGGTTCATGATTTTGCGACTAAGCTCAAAAATGTATTGGATGTGCATCAATAGATACTGTCAAAGAGAAAAGCTAAAAAAAAAAAAGCTCATTTCATTTTAACAAACGAACAACGTTCCTGAGTAAGATGTTCATGAATCAGTAGATTCACTAGTATCCCTAGATACACCAATTTCATGAGATACATTGCTCACGAAAATTTAAAAAGACATCATATCCGTAAGCTATTTTCTGACCAACTGGCTTCGTCGTGCAAAAGACTTCTATGTCAGCACGGAATCCAACTCGAGCACAAGAAGCAAACAAATGACCAGAAGATGAACATGGTTTCTTGGGACTAGGGATAGTTATCACACAGACTTCAACTCCATGGAAAAACAAAATAAATCACATTTCCCGAGTGCGGAAATTTTTCATGTTGCATTTGTTGTAAGAGATACTCTTGAGTAATACAAGATTTACTCAACAGATCATTGAGTCGGGGGGCTTGTCATCAATGAAACACAAATGGTTCGCATGAGAGAGAGAAAGAGAGAGATTGTCATACACATAATAAAGTCTCCCTATGACATTGTCATGATTCACAATAAATGATAAGCCGGCACTTGAATGCATCGGGCAATTAACAAGGTTGGGGAACAAGCAGATCAACAAATCAGAGATACTAAAGAATGATACTCTTGACACATTGCAAAACAGCAACTCACGACCTGTTAGTTCTGGGTGAGCTTCTCTTTGATGACATTGAAGATAACAGACCTGCTCAATATTGTAGCATGGAGCACATTAAATTTGATACTGACCATCAGGACCAGAAACATATTTATAATAACCAAGGTGATAGCACAAATGCGTTGCAAAAAGAAAGAAGTGTGATGTGTATATTCAGTGGTGCCAAAACAGGCCAGGTTGAACATGCTCACGGTAGTCTGGCCCATTAAAATCCGAACACGTCTGGGCAATGGTTGGCCCACTTTTTTAGACCCATGAGGACCATTATAAAGAAGCAAAAAGAGAGTCAAAAGTCAAAGCAGAAAGCAACGGCTCTCTTCAAGGTGATCTGATGAGCAATGCATTTCCTCCTTCCATAACTCCAAGCACACATAAATCAAAACTACAGCTATGGAAACTAATTGGATATCAATGACTGTATCACAACACGTAAAACCTGACCTTCCCATCTAAGAATACGTCACATTTTGGGTGCTTTTATGACATTCAGCATAAGCCATTCATTATCAAACTTGTATATGTATATTTGCTTAGGCATATAAATACTTCAGTAAGATGTATACAGCAAAAAGGATAACGTCGCTATTAAAGAAATAATTAAATGCTAATAAAGATATATAATTACATGCATATCCTACGAGGACTCTTCCATTGACTGATGAGTGACCTCATCTAGAATAAGATACCTATCAACAGTGTCCCATCATACAAATTCTCCACTAAATTATAGCCACTCTTGCTTGTTACTTTTGCAACAGATTTTTTGCAATTGCATCATAAACAAGCAAAATTTTGGAAGAGGGGAAGAAAAAGAGAATTAAGGATCATGTCTGAAGTGAAGGTAGTACTTAAGAACAGCACGATGATGCAGCTCGAGATCCTTCTGCTGGTCTGTCAACTAGAACCAATCCAGCCGGATTTTGAGTAGGTTGAGCCCTAGGTAGCCTCTTTGCTGTAAACACACAACAAATGTTAATGCAATTACAGAACAAAAAAAATGAACACTTTTAATAAACATGCAAGCACGCTAAGAGAATTGCACATATAAATATCAAGTGATGGATGCTTAAGATTATATTAGATGCGTGAATAAAATTATGGACCTAGAAACTTTAGCCATTAGAATTCATTCCATGGATATTTGAAAGAATGAAAATTCTAAGCAATGAGTTCAAAAGTGCAGAAGTCGATTGCAATTATGTTTGAAGGAATAACGCTCCCACATTGTGCATAGCTTAAAATCAAGACTCTGAATACCAAAGGAATTCTGATTCTTATCAGTCGGGACAAGTTGAGCCAAGATGCCATAACAAGAGATAAATTCAAAATCTTCGCATGGAGAACGCTATATCTGGGGTAGCCATAGACTACAAGGACAGATAAATGCAAACAACCAAGAGCTTTTAGTGTTTCTTATGGACTTGTTGAACACGATGAAAATTGTTGTCATCAAGCCCCCAATCTCTAACTACAAAAGAAACCCATCACTTTTTGTTGTTTATTCAATAAATAAACATAGCATTGGTACACGGTCATTATTCACCTGAAGATAAAAGATATGTTTGGTATCCATTAAGTACAACATTTTAGAATATACAAAGCAAAGAGAAGAGAATAAACGAACCTATCTCATAGAATATTTCATTAACATTAATAGCAGTTTTAGCCGATGTCTCCACGAAAAAAAGACCATTTTCCTCTGCATATAAACGTGCTTCCTGAAACATAGATGCATGAAAAACATGAGTATAAAACTAAAATGGCATTCTTTAAAAAAGAAATCAATATTAGGTAAGTACATTATATATAAGTTTTTTAGTTTTAAGTGTAACCTCAAGCAATTTACATTCAAATAAATGGAGATAAAAAAGGAGGTAGCAAATTCACTCCCAAAACAGATAACCACAGCAAATGGGTGAAAATGCATCATTTGGACAGAAAGGGGGACATTAATTTGGAAAACAAGGGTAACAATACAAATCAAGATAGCTACTACTTACCTCTGCAGTCACCTTCCTCTTATCTTCAAGATCAGCTTTATTCCCAGCAAGTGCCATGACCATGTTAGGATTACCTGCAACCACCAAAAAATTGATGCGCAACTAAGACATTTATTTCTATTTCTACCTTATTAAGAAATTTATCTTCTTCTTGTTTTTCTTCATTAGTATTATTAGATTCTGTTTCATAACTATCATTTCTATTTATATTACTGT
>CAIGRL010011583.1:0-10082 GCA_903798325.1 Fraxinus xanthoxyloides | reverse complement strand
GAATTTTGAGAGATTGAAATAACTGCTTGACTGTCACAATGGACATAGATAGATGGAAGTGGTTTGGACCACAAAGGAACATTTGTGGTCTAGACTTTCCATTTCTGAAGCAATTATTTTGTACTAGACACAAACCAGATGTCTTAAGATTTTTTTGAAGAGTTTGACAAATGACATCAATGATTCTCATAATTCTATGGATCAAATGCAAGATAAATATGAACTTAAAACTCGTTAACTTTTTGTAAGCATCACGAGTTTCAGCCAAAGATCTGTCATTTGAACAATGCTCACAAATATATTCAAGCACTTTGGTGGTTGCACCATACATATCTATCAAGCTCTTTATAGAGTCGTAATGCGAACTCGAACAAGTGGCTCCTAATCGCTACAAATTAAACATTTGATTGGCTCCACTACTAGATTCGAGCTCCCCAACAACCATCATACGCTAAATTTTATCTCTATGAGAAGCTTTTAACTTAGTAACTCATTTAGGAGAAGAAGTAATAATATTAACAATCTTGTCTAAATGAGAAAAGAAATTTCAAATGATAGAGACATCTTTAGCTGCTGCTACCAATGTCAACTGTAACTGAACGTAGTATGCATATTCACAATCTCTAAAAAATAATGCTTGAAATTCATTCCATGCACCGTGCATATTACTAGCACCGTCATACCATTGTCATCTCATTTTCTTCACCTAAGTTCATATTGAACAAGAACACCGCATATTTTGTTTTTGAGATTCAATGACGTGGTATCATAACTCTATTGATTGCAAAGAAACGTTCTATCAAACTGCCATGACTATTCACAATCCTCAAGATAATGGCCATCTGTTCTCAAGTAGATGCATATTGTGCTTCATCAACAAGAATGCAAAAACTTTCATCCCCAACTTCCTCTCAAATCATTTGTCATACTCTATTGGCCATAATATGCAAAATTACTTTATGAAAAGTTGGAACAATGTATTGGGCATTTTGTGGTGCAATTTCCAATACAACTTTACTAATTCTAGATTCATATCTATCGTGCTCTTTATAGTTGTATAAAATTCCCACGATTAAGAGAAGATGGTGATTCATCGTTACCTCTGAACCCTAAACCTTGAAATGCTCGTCATTGAACACTTTTAATTGAAGTCATTATACCCAAAAAAGGTTTCTGAAGTTCCTCTTCTAATACAGTATGCATCACATTGTCAATATGCTGAGACAATATGATTAAATATTAGCTCTAGCCTCACACAGTTTATGATATGATGAATTAGCATGAATAAGAAATGCACATTTTCTTCCATCCTTAACCCTCTTCCAATTATTATATCCTTCGGTAACCAATCTCGAACATCTAGACGAATTGTCATCTTTTTGAAAAAGAAAACGGTAAAAACAATATGCCCTTTTAGTAGAAGGAGAATACTCCAACCAAGGAAATTCATCGAACCACTCATTCTGAAAGAGACGAACTTTCTTTTTTCCTTCTATCCTTGGATACTGAGTAAGGTGCTGCAATAAGTGATGAGAAACATCAAGGTGGGGCTGGCGTGGTTGAGAGACAAATTGACTGAGCTTGTGGACTGTGAATGTTATGTGAGGCCGGGAGATAGTTAAGTAAAGCAGAGCCAAAAAGCCTTCGATAATAGAAGCATCATCAATTAACTCCCATTCCGTATCTTCCAAAAGTTACAGAATAAAATGTAAGGCGAACGTTAGGGTCCATAGGCAGAGCAACTGGTTTGCAACCAAGGAATCCTGTATTTTCCAAAAGTTGCAATGTATAGTTCCATTGGGAAAAGAATATCCCATTATAAGTTCTAGCTATTTCCAAACCAAGAAAATACTTCAGTTTGCCATTATCTTTGAGTTTGAATTGGCCATGTAAAAATGTTTTCAAAGCTTCAATCACACAATGATTTGGTCCTGTGATAATAATGTCATCAACATACACTAATAATGCAATAAAAGTATCACCAGTTCCCTTAGTGAATAAAGAATAGTCTGATTTTGATTGATAAAAACCATGAAGAATAAGAGCATGAGAAAACTTGGAAAACCGTTGTCTAGATGCTGGTTTAAGACCATAGATGGATTTGTGAAGTTTACACACTAGCTGTTCACTTTTTGCAAAATCTGTATCAGTCTTACAACATCCCAAAGGCATATTCATGTAAATTTCTTCAAATAAATCCCCATTAAGAAATGCATTGATCACATCCAATTGAACAAGATTGCATTTGTGAATAGCAGCAATAGCTAAAAGTATCTTCACAGTCACAAGCTCAGCAACTGGAGAAAATGTTTTGATGAAGTCTAAACCCTCTTGCTGAGTATAGTCCTTGGCTATTAAACGAGCTTTGTACCTTTCTATGCTCCCATCAGGCTTATGTTTAACTTTATAAACCCACTTGCTACCAATAGAATGCTTGCCTTAGGTAATTTTGTTCCTGACCAGGTTTTGTTCTGTTCCATGGCTACCAATTCAGGTGCCATAGCTTCTTTCCCATGATCAAACTGGACAGCTTGATGGTAGAATTGTGGTTCAAGGTTAGATGATATATTAAGAAGAAAAGTTCTGTGTGAGGGAGAGAATTTTGTAAATGATATGTACTTACTTAAAGGGTATGATGAATTGTTGACTGGGAGATGTGTGTTTGACATGAGATTGCAGTGAAATTCACGAAGGTAGGAAGGTTGTTTGATGACTCTATTAGACTTTCTGGAGATAAAGGAAGAAATATGATCAGAACTCTGTTCTCTTGAAGGAATAACAGATAATTCATTGATGTTTGAATGCATGTCAGATGTTGAGATTGTAGGTGAGTGAGAGATAGGCATATCAAGAGCAATGTGAGGTAGAACTAGGTCAGGAAATGGACAATGAGTTCAATTGTATGAGTTATGGAGTGAAATGGGAAATGATTTTCATAAAATATAACATCTCTGGAAACAAAGAATGACTTAGAAGAAATGTCATACAATTTATATCCTTTGATGCCTGGAGGGTAGCCAACAAACACACATGCTTTGGCTCGTGGATATAATTTATTTCTGTGAGTCATCAATGTGGATCCAAAACGTAGGCTTCCAAATACTTTAAGAAAAGAGTAATCCACTGGACTATTATACAGCATAGAAAAAGGGGTCTTGCTTTTCAAAATTGGTGAAGGAGTTTTATTGATCAAGAAGGTGATTATTAATACACTCTCCCCAAAATTGGATTGGCACCCTTGACTGGAAAAATAAGGCTCTTGCGACATTAAGAAGATGTTGGCGTTTTCTTTCAACCACAGAATTTTGTTCAAGTCTTTTTACACATGAAAATTGATGAATGATTCATTTGTAGGAATAACCTGCATGCAGCTTGATTTTCTACACTTGAGGAACACAATGAATTCATTAAGACCCTCTAATTTGCACTTGTGTTTTGCTTGTGTGCTTTTAGCATCAAACATTCTTTTCTTAGCATCTTGTGTCTTGATTTATTCTGGTATATTCAAAACTTGTCTCGTAGGGGTTGCCATACAAGTAGAATAAAGTTTCTTGATTTTGAGTTTATTGGAATTTTATTATAGTGAAAGGTACAAGGAACCATTACAAATGGTGAAAAATGCTTCTTTGTTAGCAGTTGAGTTTTCTCATTAATGGGAGTAAGGCTACTACCTAGGAAAAGTTGTAAATGTCTTGATTAATGGTGCTTATTTTTAAATTTACTCTTTTCTCACATTATTGTTAATCACGGTTATGTTTAGTATAAATGAAGGATCAATTGTCCAGCTCTTGGATTCGCAGTTTTTGTTCCTTTTAGGTTCAGCGATTCTTCCCCTCATCGATCTTTTTGAGTGCTCTACAATGCTGGAAACATCGATAAGGCTCCTGAACATGCTACCTTTATTGTAAAAGAAAGAACCAGTAGACTGAAAAACAGAATGATCGTAACATAACATGGTGGAAGCTATAAAATACTTACCAATTAGCATCAGGAGTATCGTCGCAAGAATAGTTGATAAGAAAACATATCTTTCTCAAAAGGGCTTCTGGTGCACGTGGATTTTTTGCTGTACATTCTACATAGAATCATTAACCTAGAAGTACTTGGAATATAGCAAATTTTTACTAAGGAGAGTTCTTGATTGACCAGGCTTACATTTAGCAAATTTTTAAGGGAGCAGAGCTAGTTGTAAAAGATCATACAGTTTAGCAAGCACACTAGAGTGGCTTCCATTAATACATTTTAAGAAGAATAATGTTATTTATCATTATAACGATGAAACATCGGTGATGTGACAATTTTGTGAAATAATGAGATATGACACAACTTTCATATCCATTTATTCCACTAAATTACCACATTACTGATACTTCATCATTATAATGATAAATAACATTACTCGAGAAGAAGTACCAAGTCCTTGTCCTTTCAGGTTGGGGGAGAGGGTTGTCAAGCATGACATGCACGAAAACCGGTTTTGGATAGGCCCCTGTTCGGCTAACCTTGTCCCATCACTGCTGTGCACATCGTGCTAAAATTATTTGGGCTGGGAACGGCCCGTCCGCTTGGTCGTGACCTGCTGTATGTATGTACGTATTTGTTCTGGGACGGTACACTGCAGTGGGGCTCTAAACACAGTCTAGGATGTTGCGTTGCACAGAGCCCCTTAGAGTCTCTGCAATTAACATTTCGCCCTTCTAATCGGGATTTCCTAGCATGGCATTGGCAGGCCACATTGTCCTACACTCGTATCTTGAACAGGCCGAGCATTTTATGCGCCGTTCAATTCTAGTATCTAACACATTTTGAAACCTCTATCAGTTAGTTAAACGAGCTGGACAATGAGTCAAATATCGAAACAAAATCATTTAAAGCCACGTGCAAAGGGTAAAGTGCTTTCACGCCTTTCAACTTTAAGCAAGCATGTCCCAGTCTGACAAAGACAACATACTAACATCAAACACACAGAGTAGAAATTAATTTTACAGAGAAATGTTCCCTTTTATCTCAATTATTATATAGATTAGTTAGCGTAGTTAGTTGGTGTGTCCCGTTATAATTCATTTGGACCGTGCTACATGTATATAAAGGCTAACACAATTGTTTATACTTAAATGAATTGACAGATTTTGATACATTGATCTTAACAACGCATTTTTCAATCAACTGTCAGATTTTTGACACTCAAGGGATTGTCAATAAAGGTATACACTTTGTGTATACAAATAGTTTAATCCAATTCCCTTTCGTGAAGACTCAATAAGCAAAAAATTATAAAAATATAAGAACAAAATGAATGATTACCTTCTTAAAATTTAAGTGCCAATCTTGAAATTGAAGAGGGGGCATTCTGAATGGATAACGATGGGGATTGAACCTTAATCGAGACTAATATTAAACCGTGAAATTAGACAATGGAAGCAGGCATTCATTTAGATTTATAGCCTTTGACCAAGAAAAATATAATTACAATATTCTCTTTATTTTTTTTATTTTCTTTTATATATATAGGAATAGTAGATTGTACTATACCATACCCAATATAGCCTTGAATCTGAAAGAGACATAAAATATAGTGTGCAATGTGATTAAGCTACAAGCCGACCAAGGGCGGAACCAGCACCCAACGAGCCATTGCAGTCGCCCATGCTGATTTCACCGGAATCATTTTTTTTTTTTTTCCTTGTATTGGGCGGCTGCTCGAGCAGCTGTCTAGCGTCCAGCTGTACTCACCTCATTCCTGGATCCACCAGTTGAACCAAAGAAGTGCAAATTCGGTTTTTTAAATTTTCATTTTACTTCTTGACTGAAACCCAGATTTTTTTCTGATTATACACCCACACAAATTCATTAAAAATTAAAAATTCCAGGAGCCTAATAAGAAGTTTGTTCACTTTAAGTTTTGGTTATAATGGCATCACCACTCATATATGATATAAGACTGACCTCATTATCAATATCAGAAGAAGAATCAGTGGAAAAGTTGGGAGAGGAAGTGAACAAAGTGTTGAAGGAGACAAGCAATTGAGATCACGATTTTTCACCAGAGGTTGCAGCCCCAAAGGCCACTCTTCTTCCTTCAAGACCAACAAAAAACCGTTCGATCAACTCAGATGTACTAAAATTAGTTATAATATTGATTACCACTAAGTACCTGTTGAGCCATTGCTTTTCCTTCCTTGAATGCCTTAGGGGACACCGATGGGGATTGTGAAGTGCTGAATGACTTTTATTAGGTGGGAGTCCCGCCACAATGTCCTACCCAATTTAGATGTTTCAAATAGTTAATGGATCAATTTGGATGTTTCTAATAGTTCGAGGATCATTTTAGATATTTTTAATAGTTGGAGGACTATTTTAGATGGTAGTAGTAGATGGAGGATCAATTTCGGTGTTCCTATTAGTTGGAGGGTCAACTGAGATATTTAATGTAGATGGAGGATGAACCTAAGAGTTAAAAACTTTATATTAGTTACAAATTAATTTAGATAGTTAGAGGATCCAATTAGTTTAATGGATTAATTGGAGGATCAATTTAGATGTTTCTAATAGGTTGAGGATCGAACTAGATGTTCCTGGTAGCTGGAGTATGTTCATGTTAGATGGAGGAACAATTTAGACCTGTGATAGAAAATTAGGTTTTTATAGTAGTTGGAGGATCAAACTAGATGTTCAAAGTAGTTGGAGATCAGTTTAGGCATTCCTATTAGTTGGAGGATCAATTTAGGTGTTCCTATTACTTGGTGGACGAAACTATGCATCTGTTTGCTAGAAATTAAAATACACATTTTAATTTAAATCAAAATTAACAATTAATTTTAACCCGTATTTTGTTGGATCCTCAACTTTTCGACCACATATATCATCAATTTTTATCAAAATATGCTAACAATCCAACTTTAATTTCCACCAAAATAGGGGCTACATGTTCTTAGTACTTGGATGATAAATTTAGATATTCCTAATAGTTTTAGTTACAAATTAGATGTTCATGATAGTTTGAGAACAAAATTAGACGTTCATGATAGTTGGAGGACAAAATTAGATGTTCAAGTAGTTGGAGGATCAAATTTGATGTTAATAGTAGTTGAAGGATCAGTTTAGGTGATTCTTATACTTGGTGGAACAAATCATATATTAAAAATAGATGGAGGATCAGTCTAGGTGATTCTAATACTTGGAGGGGCAAATAAGATGTTCGAAATAATTGGAGGATCAAATTTGATGTTTTAGTCAATTTAGTTGACCCTAATACTTGGAGGACCAAATCAGATGTTCATGATAGATGGAGGACCAAGTTAGACTTTGTGATAGTTGAGGGATCAAATTTGATGTTTGTAGTAGCTAAAGGATCCGTTTAAGTGACCATAATGCTTGGAGGATCAAATCAGATGTTCAAGATAGATGGAGGATCAAATTGTAATAGATTGAGGATCTAAATTTTTCCTAATAGTTTGAGGGTTAATTTAGATATTCATAACGACGAAATTTGATGTTCATTGTAGTTCAGAGGAACAAATGAAATATTACTAATAGTTTATGGATCAAATTAGAATTACTGAATAGTTGGACAATCAATTTATAATTTCTTCCTCCAACTATTTGGACGATCCAAACTGGTTCTTTAACTATTGGGATTATCAAATTGAGCTCCCTCCCAATTATTTCAAACTTCAAAAGAGATCCTCAAATTGTCCCTACAACTATTAGGAACACCTAATTTTGTCCTCAACCTAATACTAACACCTGAATTGATAAATTCTTCTTCCAAATCTTGGGAATTTCTTAATTGGTCCTCCAACTACTAGTAGAATTTAAATTATTCCTCAAAGTCCATTTTGATCCTCCAAGTTCTCATAACATCTAATTTCATCCTCTGACTACATCATCATCTAAATTGGTCCTCCGTTTATTAATAAAGTGTAAAATGATAATCCGATTAAACGGAGTGACTAAATCAATGCTCGTCTCGATGTAATATAAACATCAAACTTGATCCCTCAACAATTACAAAATTCTTAAAATGTTTCTCGGTATGTGAGAAACTTTACGATAATCTTCGACTATTTGGAAACTAATTGATACCCATCTATTAGAAACGTCAATTCCTTTGTTGTTTTAGCCCCCATTTGGTTTGGAAGATTTTTGTAAAAGTTGGTGAAATACGAGTAGAAACATTGATAAAAATTATCAATCAAATGATGTGTGATTAAAAGGGAGTCTAGAAAAAATAAATTTTAAGAAATTGCCTCAAATGACTTAGTTACTTTATTTTGGGTGGCAAAACAAACAAAAAGGATATCATGAATTATGATCACAACTTACCTGGAGGCTGGAAGTGATTCTTAAGTAGACATATGCAGGTTTAGTCCATAACTTATTTACTTAAGGGTTTTGCTACACGTATACATAATGCTCAATTGATATTTCATTATTGGTTGGTGGAACACAATAAGGTGTAAATCCTGATGTACATGTAGAATAGTTCTTTAATTAAAGTGTAGTATGAAACTTCAATTACAATTATAATTAGCAATTACAATTAAGTTCAAAATCAATTTAATATATAGTTGAAAAGTTATGTAACTCATGAAATATGTGGTTGAATATAGTTGTTAAGTTGATTTATATTAAAATTTGAATTTTAATTCGTACTAAACAGGGGCCTAATGTTTTTCCACTAAAGACAAAATATCGTACTCTTAAAATATATAAAATCACAAAAGTCATTAGATTTGTAATATTTTCCTTTGACCTACCACTATAGATTCTTAAAATATGTAAAATCACAAATAATCGTTCTATCCATCTAATTATTACCATTAACTTAAGTACTATTTCTTTTAGCGGTTATGTGAATCAATCATATATGTCAAAATTTAGTTGTTACTAAACACTGAACTCAAATATTAATCGTTCAACTTGAAAATGCTTAAGAGTCATTCTACTCTACTAATTTTTCGAGAAGACGATTACCTACACGAATTTTTATACTCTACTTTATACATTTTCAAGCTCTCAACTCATCGAGATGTTTGACCATTAAATTATTATTATCATCCATTGGTAACTTAAAGAATCATTAAACTTAAGAAAATATATTTGGAACCCTGTTAAGGAATTTGATGAAATGCTTAGCAGTCAATTGAAATTTAATTCTATGTACAATCATGCTACAAAATTCAACTCAACAATAGTCCGTTATACTTTCAAATTGTACCGTTATCACTCGAATAGTGAATCGATCAATACAACCTTTATGCATATTATAAGTTGTGTTACATTTTACTTCTCAACACAAGCATCCAACTTAATTATGCAAGTAATCGCATGCATTTTAGTTCATATACTCAATATTAAATTAATATAATAAAAAAATAAAACTATAATTTATTTATTATAAATATTATTTTACAACAAAATATACTATGTGGGCACAAAACCCAACTATATATATATGTATATATATATACCTTTGTGGTGGATCCAACTACTAGGTAACATCCATCATTGACGTCACAATTCGGGTCCATAGACGGGTCGTGTGAAGACGACCCACCATTAGGGCTGTTCCTTTTTCCTTCTATTCTTTGAGTTCTGTATTTATTTCTCTTTCATGTCTTTGAAACAAACGGAAAGAGAGATGTAAAATGAATGGGACCTTTCCTACTCTTTATGGTCTCTGTTTGATTGGGATATATTTTCCATACAGAACTTCTGCACATTGTTTAATGCTAGCCATGAATAACTACAAGTAACAAATCGATTATGGGCTGTCATCCTTTAATATCTTGCAGTTTACCCCATGTCATGGATGTTTTTTTGCTGCACTGTTGTGTCCCATACGTTCTGCTTCAAGTTTGTCCTCTTTTTGTAGCAGATCCAGTGATAATTTACTCAGTGGAACACTGTAAAATTCCAGGATGAAGCACTGAAGCATGATCGTGGGCATTTCTTTCCTCAATCTATAGACTATAACCTTCAAACAAAAAACAAAGAAGAGAGAGCTTTACAAGGCTGATACACAATCCAATTCCATTTGTTTCTACTTTTGGTGCGGAGTGCTAGACAATATAATGAAC